>CAUYLG010075121.1:0-44946 GCA_963573385.1 Cacajao melanocephalus | reverse complement strand
ATAAAAGGTCTTGACACCCTCCTTTTCGGGGCCACGGGTTGGAGAGACGTGAGTCCTCCGTGGTCGCCGGCAATAAAGACCCTGCAATTTGGCCTACTTTTGTCTTGGTGTTGACTTTCTATGCTCGGTTCAGTACAACACCTGAATTAGGAGGGATGGATGAACTATTATGCTGGTCTAATTTCTTCTCAATATGTATATTTTCATTTTTAAAATTGCGTTTCAGCCGGGCGAGGTGGCTCATGCCTGTAATCCCAGCACTTTGGGAAGCCCAGGTGGGTGGATCACCTGAGGTCGAGAGTTCAAGACCAACCTCACCGACATGGTAAAAAACTGTGTCTACTAAAAAGACAAAAAAAATCAGCCAGGTGTGGTGGTGCTTGCCTGTAATCCCAGCTACTTTGGGAGGCTGAGGCAGGAGAATTGCTTGAACCCAGGAGGCGGAGGTTGCAGTGAGCCAAGATCATGCCATTGTACTCCAGCCTGGGTGACAAGAGCAAAAATAGGTCTCAAAAAAATTGCTTATATATATTTTTTGAGACTGGGTCTCTGTTATAGCTCACTTCAGCCTCAAACTCCTGGACTCAAGCTATCCTCCTGCCTTAGCCTCCTGAGTAGCTAGGACTAAAGTTGAATACCATCATGCCCAGCTAACTTTTTTCTTTCTTTCTTTCTTTTTCTTTTTTTTCTTTTTTTTTTTTTTTTTTTTAGGAGAGACAAGGTCTTGCTGTTGCCCAGGCTGGTCTCGAACCCCTGCACTCAAGTGATCCTCCCGCCTCTACCTCCCAAAGTGCTGGGATTATAGGCATGAGCCATTATGCTCACTAAAACTAATATATTAGTTTCAATGTAATGTGTAAGCTGTGAGAATCTTTTTAATAATGAGATACAATGACCCAACTCTGTGATTTTTTTTTTTTTTTTGAGACTTAGTCTTGCTCTGTCGCCAGGCTGGAGTGCAGTGTCGCAATCTCAGCTCACTGCAACTTCCACATCCTGGGTTCAAGCAATTCTTCTGCCTCAGCCTCCCAAGTAGCTGGGACTACAGGTGCACGCCACCACACCCAGCTAATTTTTACATTTTTAATAGAGACACGGTTTCATCATGTTGATCAGGATAGTTTTGATCTCTTGACTTCATGATCCACCCAGCTCAGCCTCCCAAAGTGCTGGGATTACAGGCATGAGCCACCGCACCCAGCCATATATGAATTTTTAAGAACTTTTTGAGACAGAGTCTCACCTTGTCACCCAGGCTGGAGTGCAATGGCTTGATCTTGAACTCTTGACCTCATGTGCTATGCTCGCCTCAGCCTCCCAAAGTGCTGGGATTACAGGCATGAACCACCACACCTGGCCTGAATTTTTTAACAGTTAAAGGTTTTAAAAAAATTTAAGTAGATTGGTCAGGCGCGGTGGCTCACGCCTGTAATCCCAGTACTTTGGGAGGCTGAGGCAGGTGGATCACCTGAGGTCAGGAGTTTGAGACCAGCCTGGCCAACATGGTAAAACCCCCATCTCTACTTAAAAAGTTAGCTGGGCGTGGTGGCACACACCTGCTGTCCCAGCTACTTGGGAGCCTGAGGCAGGAGAATTGCTTGAACCTGGGAGGCAGAGGTTGCAGTGAGCCAAGATTGCGCTACTGCGCTCCAGGCTGGGCAACAGAGTGAGACTTTGTCTCAAAAAAAAAAAAATTCATTTAGGTCAAAAGGGCAGATACTGAAAAGTCAGTTTCCTTTTCCAGTACTCGCTTCTCCTCCCCAAGGGAAAACTCTTGATCTCCACCCAAGGACACCACACCCAGATATACATTCACCAATCCTTCTGGGGACTGATACGTGAGAGACTTTATTTGCAAATAAGACCACCTATGTTCTCAGTGCAGTTCTGCCCCTCACCCTACCTTAGCTTGTCACCACCACGGTCCAGAAGCCTCCTAGCCCCTATCTATTTCTGTAGCTCAAAATGCTATTTAAGCTTCAACCATCTGGCCCTTCTTTGAATCTCATACTTTGTGGGGTTCCTGTGTGTGCGCACATAAGGGATGTGTGTGCCTTTTCTCCTGTGAATTTGTCTACTGTCAAGTTTATTTCAGAGACTTAAATTGTCGAGCCTTTGGAGAGGGTGGATGGAAAGTTTCACTTGTCCCTTCACTTGTTAAAAGTTTTAAAAAGTTCTTTGAGATGAGGTCTCACACTGTTGCCTAAGTTGGAGTGCAGTGGTGTGATCGTGGCTCAGTACAGATTTGACCTACTAGGCTCAACCCATCCTCCCACCTCAGCCTCTCAAAGTGCTGGGATCGGAGGCACGAGTCAGGTTACTGCAGCCTCGCCCTCCCAGCCTCAGGTGATCCTCCCATCTCAGCCTCTTGAATAGCTGTGATTATAGGCACAGTTATAGTTCTACCATGTCTAGCTCATTTTTTTTTTTTTGAGACAGAGTCTTTCTCAGTCACATAGGCTGGAGTGCCATGGTACACACGGCTCACCACAGCCGCTGCCTCCCGGGTTCAAGCAATTATTCTGCCTGCCTCGGCCTCCCGAGTAGCTGGGATTACGGGCGCACGGCACCATGACCGGCTAATTTTTGTATTTTTAGTAGAGACGGGATTTCACCATGTTGGTCAGGCTGGTCTCAAACTCCTGACCTTGTGATCCGCCCACCTCGGCCTTCCAAAGTGCTGGGATTACAGGTGTGAGCCACCACACTGGCCTCGTCCCTATACTTTATAGACAGAAAAGGGCTGAGGAAAGCAGAAGCAGAAAACAAAAAACGGATTGGCACTTTCAAAATTACCTTCCTTGTAATGGATAAAGCAGAGTTGTTCTTCAGTTCAGCAAACCAGAAAATCTCTTAATCTAGGAGGGCTAGCTGTGGGTTTTATGGAGCTGTTGCTTCAGAGACTCCACACAGAGGGGCAAACGTTCTAGAGCTACCACAAACCCCCTGGGGATTCCAAATCATCGGGTCTGCATTTGTAACAAATTCCCAGGAGATACCAGAGCTGATGCTCCCGGGATCAAGCTTTGAATAGCTGAATCTTACAGGAATCAAGCCAAGCATCCCTTGCATGTTGCTGCACATATTCTTTTGTTTTTTGAGATGGAGTCTTGTTCTGTTGCCCAGGCTGGAGTGCAGTGACATGATCTCGGCTCACTGCAACCTCCGCCTCTTGGGTTCAAGCTATTCTCCTGCCTCAGCCTCCCGAGTAGCTGGAATTACAGGCACATGCCACCAGGTCCAGCTAACTTAAACTTAAATTTCTCTCCTTTTATTTACCCTTTACATTATAGCTAGGGCATTTTGGAGCTAGGTTTTATTATCTAAGTATTTCATTTCAAGGTGATAAAGGCAGCGTGAGAAATGATTTGCTGTAAATCGGGGGCATTGGCTCTGATGAGGTTGGGCAATACTGATGGCAAGAGGTGAGTGGGGGCTGCAAGCTTCTATCTCTGCTAGGGGTGTGGGTGGGAAGCTGGGGAAAGTCCTGTGGTCCAGTTTGCAGAAGCAGAAATGTCATGAGCCTCCAGGAACAGAGAAGTGGGCAGCACAAATAATTCCAAGGGTGTTAGAGGTTCGACCAATGTAGGTTTCTTGACTACAGCTCCCCCTAGAGGCCACGGTGAGCAGGATTAGAGTGAGGTAGGACCAGAGGCGGGGCTTGGTCAAACATGGCGGTGGGAGAGTGGGAAGCATCTTTCTTTATTATTATTTTTTTTTTTTTGAGAGGGAGTTTCACTTCTGCCAGGCAGAAGTGTAATGGCATGATCTCGGCTCACTGCAACCTCCGCCTCCTGGGTTCAAGTGATTCTCCTACCCTCCCAAGTAGCAGGCATTACAGGCATGCACCACCACACCTGGCTAATTTGTTGGTATTTTTAGTAGAGATGGGGTTTCTCCATATTGGTCAGGCTGGCCTCGAACTCCTGACCTCAGGTGATCTTCCTACCTTGGCCTCCCAGTGTTGGGATTACAGGCGTGAGCCACCACACCTGGCCTATTATTATTTTTGAGGTAGAGTCTCGCTCTGTCTCCCAGGCTGGAGTGCAGTGGCACGATCTCGGCTCATTGCAACCTCTGCCTCCCAGGTTCAAGTGATTCTCCTGCCTCAGCCTCCTGAGTAGCTGTGATTACAGGCGCCTGACACCACGCCTGGCTAATTTTTGTATTTTTAGTAGAGGCAAGATTTCGCCATGTTGGCCAGGTTGGTCTCAAACTCCATACCTCAGGTGATCCACCCGTCTTGGCCTCCCAAAGTGCTGGGATTACAGGCCTGAGCCACCACGCCCCTCTGGAAGCAGCTTTCAATGAGATAGACCCATGAGTGTGCCATGCCAATTTACCATTGCCATGGCAACACCGGGGCGTTACTGCCCCTTTCCATAGCAATGACCCAATGATTACTCCCCCTTTGCTAGAAATTTCTGCATGAACCACCCCTTAATCTGCATACAGAATTAAAAGTGGGTAGAAATATGACTGCGAAACTGCCCTGAGCTGCTTCTGTCTGCCCATGAATAGCCCTCCTCTGCAGGAGCGGTCACCGAGCTGTGACACTGCCACTTCAGTAAAGCTGTTTCTTCTACCTCTGGATGGCCCTGAATTCTTTCCTGGGTAGGCCGGGCGCAGTGGCTCACAGCTGTATTCCCAGCACTTTGAGAGGCCGAGGGAGGCGGATCATTTGAGGTCAGGAGTTGGAGATCAGCCTGGCTAACGTGGCAAAACCCTGTCTCTACTAAAATTACAAAAATTAGCTGGGTATGGTGGTAAAATCTCAGCTACTCAGGAGGGTGAGGTAGGAAAATCGCTTCAACCTGGGAGGCAGAGGTTGCAGTAAGGCAAGATCATGCCATCGTACTCCAGCCTGGGAGGCAGAGCAAGCCTCTGTCTGAAAGAAAGAAAGAAAGAGAGAGAGAAAGACAGAGGAAGGAAGGAAGGGAGGGAGGGAAGGAAGAAAGGAAGGAAAAGAAAGAAAGAGAGAGAAAGAAAGAAAAGAAAAGAAAGAAAAAGAAAGAAGGAAAGAAAGAAAGACTTGACAAAGCCAGGAAATGCCATGAAGACAGGATTCTCATGTTTATACACCTGATAACAAAAACAATCACAAAAGACTCTACAGAAACCACAAAACTCGCCCAAAGGGCATTACAACTTTACACAAAAAATAGTTCTACAAAGACCTTTGTAGAAGAACCTGTCTGACCTCGAACTGGCATCACCCATTTTTTTTTTTTTAAGACAGGGTTTCACCATGTTGGTCAGGCTAGTCTTGAACTCCTGACCTCAGGTGATCCGCCCGCCTTGGCCTCCAAAGTGCTTGGATTACAGTCATGAGCCACCACGCCTGGCCGACATCACCTTTAATATTGATAATTATTTCAAAACAATTATGTTCTCCTCCGCATTTTTTCTTGTAAAAGCCTTTGTCTTCCTTCACCTTCCTGAATCTGCACATAGTTTACTATGCCATGCAGATTCTCATTGCAGTGCTATATTCTCAAATAAACATCTTTTCTTTTTTTTTTTTTTATTCGAGACTGGCTCTATCACCCAGGCTGGAATGCAGTGGCACAATCTTGACTCACTGCAACCTTTGCCTCCTGGGTCCAAGTGATTCTCCTGCCTCAGCCTCCTGAGTAGCTGAGATTACAGGCACCCATCACCATGCCCAGCTAATTTTTTTTTTATTTTTAGTAGAGACGGGGTTTCACCATGTTGGTCAGGCTAGTCTTAACTCCTGACCTCAGGTAATCCGCCCGCCTTGGCCTCCCAAAGTGCTGGGATTACAGGCATGAGCCACCGTTCCTGGTGCAAACATCTCTTCTTTTACAGAGCCTCTCTCTGTTTTTTCATTAGGTTGACAGATATGGTGTCAGAAATGGGACATGAATGAGATCACTATCGGAAGAAATTGGTGGTTTTTGGAATTGCTGTGCAGCACTCACTCTGAGCTCTCTGTTTACATGGATGGCTCTTCTTTCTTGCCCTGGGTATCCCCACTCAGGCTGAGCCTCCCTTCTTTTTGATATTATTTGGGATCTGTAAAATAAGACCACTTCTTTTATTTATTTATTTTTTGAGATGGAGTCTCACTCTTTTGCCCAGGCTGCAGTGCACTGGTCTGATTTTGGCTCACTTCAACCTCTGCCTCCTGGGTTCAAGTGATTCTCCTGCCTTACTTAGCCTCCCCAGTTCCTAGGATTACAGGCATACACCACCATGCCCAGCTAATTTTTGTTTTTGTTTTTGTTTTTTGAGATGGAGTTTTGCTCTTGTTGCCTAAGCTGGACTGCAACGGCGCTATCTCAGCCCACTGCAACCTCTGCCTCCCAGGTTCAAGTGATTCTCCTGCCTCAGCCTTCCAAGTAGCTGGGACTACAGGTGCCTGCCACCATGCCCAGCTAATTTTTTGTATTTTTAGTAGAGATGGGATTTCACTATGTTGGCCAGGCTGGACTTGAACTCCTGACCTCAGGGGATCCACCTGCCTTGGCCTCCCAAAGTGCTGGGATTACAGGCATGAGCCACCATGCCTAGATAATTTTTGTATTTTTAATAGAGATGGAGTCTCATCATGTTGGCCAGGCTAGTCTCAAACTCCTGACCTCAAGTAATCCACCAGCCTCAGCCTCCTAAAGTGCTGGAATTACAGGCGTGAGCCACCGTGCCTGGCCTGGTTAAGACCACCTTAATAAAGGACTATACATCCTTCCTGAAATGATAAAAGACTTTTTAAATCTTTTCTGGTAAGCCCTTCCTGGTCTAGAGACCAGTGTCTTTGTGGATGGCATACTCTGGGTTTCTGAGAATTTGCATGCTGCCTGTGAGGCATGCCTCTTTTGGTTTACGCACCTAGTTTCATATATTGTTTGATCTGCACACCCCAGCTAGCATTTCTGCGAACGCTTTTATCTTGGTTTCTTCTGATTTGGTTTGACCCTTCCCTGGCTTGTTTCCAAAAGTCTTTCAAGAGCAAACATAAACATTCTAAATGGTGGGTGCAAGATGGCTAATTAACAGCCACTAGGGTGGCCACCGCTATCTACCACACCTAACTAAACGCCTGACATTCCCTGGCAGGATTTACAGGATTTTCTTTGCTTTTGGAAGATTAATACCAAGTGGAACAGGATTCTCAGACATGAAAGCATGCCAGGTTTTCTGGGGTTCCAGATGGCGCATATCACGGCCTGTTCTTGTGCAGCTTGTTTTTTGAGATGGAATCTCGCTCTGTTGACCAGGCTGGACGGCAGTGGTGTGATCTCAGCTCACTACAACCTCCGCCTCTTGAGTTCAAGCCATTCTCCTGCCTCAGCCTCCTGAGTAGCTGGGATTACAGGGGTGCCCCACCACGCCTGGCTAATTTTTGTATTTTTAGTAGAGATGGGGTTTCACCATATTGGCCAGGCTGCTCTCGAACTCCAGACCTTAAGTGATCCATTCACTTTGGCCTCCCAAAGTGCTGAGATTACACTGCACTGTAAGGCAACAGAGTCAGACTCCACCTCAAAAAAAAAAAGAAAAAGAAAAAAAAGAATAGTCATCTAAAATACAAAATATGTAAAAACCCAAATGTCTTTTATCCCTTAAGTGAATCTTTAGTAAATAAGCTGGTTTTTAAATTATCAGTAAAATAAAATGGAAATGTCTCCAAAATTGTCAGCATACACTTTTATCCTCGGTTTAATGGTCAGTTTTACATTTGTTGCTGCTAGATGTTATAATGTGGCAGGATTTGGTACAAGGTTTATAAAACTATAAACCTAGTCTAAAATAGAATTATTTTTGTGCAGTTTTTTTTTCCCTCCTGCCTCAGCCTGCCAAGTAGCTGGGACTACAGGTGCCACCACACCTGGCTAATTTTTGTATTTTTAGTAGAGACGGGGTTTCACCATGTTGACCAGGATGGTCTCAAACTCCTGACCCCGTGATCCGCCTGCCTCGGCCTCCCAAAGTGCTGGGATTACAGGCGTTAGCCATCACACCTAGCATCTTTGTGTAATTTTTAAAAGTAAGGTTGGTTTAATAAAAATATCTGTGTCTTCTGAGATACTCATATATTTACAGGCTACAAATCTTGTGAAGTGAGAAATAACAAAATGATCGCTAGCTTTGTCTACTATCTAAATTTTCATAAGTAATCTAAGTAAACTTAAAAAATTGGGAAAGTGTAAATGGGATATAGGCTTAAAAATGAACTTTTTATATAATATGAAATCTCTAAATCATGTTATGGTAAATTAAATAATAGATATCATTAAATATGTGGGTCATTTTCAAATAAGATAATAAACTGAAACAAATTGCTGAACATAGTTTGTTCTTGGAGATATATATATATACATATATATTTGAGACGGAGTTTCTTTCTTGTTGCCCAGGCTGGAGTGCAATGATATAATCACCGCTCACTGCAACCTCCACCTTCTAGGTTCAAGCAATTCTCCTGCCTCAGCCTCCCGAGTAGCTGGGATTACAGGTGTCCGCCACCAAGCCCGGCTAATTTTTCGTATTATTTTAGTAGAGAGAGGGTTGCACTGTGTTGGCCAGACTGGTCTCGAATTCCTGACCTCAGGCAATCCACTTGCCTCAGCTTCCCAAAGTGCTGGAATTACAGGCATGAGCCACGGTGCCTGGCTTTTTTTTTTTCTTTGAGGTGGAGTTTCATTCTTGTTGCCTAGCCTGGAGTACAATGGCTCGATCTTGGCTCGCTGCAACCTCCTCCTCCCAGGTTCAAGCAATTCTCCTGTTTCAGCCTCCCAAGTAGCTGGGATTATAGGCACGCATCACCACACCTGGCTAATTTTGTATTTTTAGTAGAGATGGAGTTTTACCATGTTGGTCAGGCTGGTCTCAAACTCCTGACCTCAGGTGATCTGCCCACCTCAGCCTCCCAAAGTGCTGAGATTACAGGCGTGAGCCATTGCGCCCGGCAGCTTCTATATTTTTTATTTCATTTATTTATTATTTTGCGACAGAGTCTCACTGTCACCCAGTCTGGAGTGATCACGCAGTGGCGTGATCATAGCTCACTGCAGCCTCAACCTCCCTGGGCTCAGGTGATCCTCCAGCTCAGCCGCCCAGGAAGCTGGGACTATAGGCGTGCACCACAATGCCTAGCTAAATTTTTTATTTTTTGTAGAGACAAAGTTTTGCCATGTTGCCCAGGCTGCTCTTTAACTACTGGGCTCAAGTGTTCTACCTGCCTTGGCCTCCTAAAGTGCTAGGATTATGGGTGTGAGTCACCGTGCCCAGCTAGCTCCTTTGTGTGTGTGTGTGTGTGATGGGGTCTCACTCTGTCTCCCAGGCTGGATTTCAGTGGCATGAGCTCAGCTCACTGCAACCTCCGCCTCCTGGGTTCAAGAGATTTTCCTGCCTCAGCCTCCCAAGTAGCTGGGATTACAGGCACCCACCACCACACTAGGCTAATTTTTGTATTTTTAGTAGGGATGGGGTTTCACCATGTTGGCCAGAGTGGTCTCGAACTCCTGACCTCAAGTGACCCACCCACCTCAGCCTCCCAAAGTGCTGGGATTGCAGGCATGAGCCACCACACTCAGCCCCAGCTGGCTTCTTATAATTATAAAAACTAAATATTTTGGAGTATATTAATATACATAAAATTATGGGAAAACATGTTTGTATGGGAAAAAATTGTTTTTGTTTATAAAACACTGATATGTGACAGACAATTCGAGATTCCTTGCTTCCCAGGTTTTCACTAAAATTTAAGGCTACTGTATTAGTTTGTTCTCAAGTTGGTATGAAGAAATAAACAAGACTGTGTAATTTATAAAGGAAAGAGGTTTAATTGACTCTCAGTTTTTCTGCATGTCTGGGGAGGGCTCAAGAAACTTACAATCATGGCAGAAGGGGAAGCAACACATCCTTCTTCACACAGCAGCAGGAGAGAGAAGTGCTGAGCAAAGACGGAAACAGCCCTTGTAAAACCATCAGAGCCTGACCAGGCACAGGGGCTCACACCAGTGATCCCAGCATTTTGGGAGGCCGAGGTGGGCAGATTACCTGAGGTTGGGAGTTTGAGACCAGCCTGGCAAACACAGTGAAACCCCATCTCTAATAAAAATACAAGAATTAGCTGGGCATAGTACATGCACCTATGGTCCCAGCTACTCGAGAGGCTGAGGCACGAGAATTGCTTGAACCTGGGAGGCGGAGGTTACAGTGAGCTGAGATTGTGCTGCTGCACTCCACCTGGGACGACAGAGTGAGACTCTGTCTCAATAAATAAATAATAAAGGCAAAAGCTGCTCTGTTTCCAAAGCCCTGTAAGGTGAAATGAGATCAATTTTAAGGAACAAACCTTGTTCACACAAAAGCTCACCAAACTGATGTCGTGAGCAAAGACACACAAACTGAAAATCAGGAGGAGAAGTTGATGTTTTCGCACTGTAGACAGCTTTTCCCAAGACATTTGGAACAAAACTGACTCATAATAAGATTTTTACCCCCCTAATGCTATCTTTTTCATTTGGCAGGATAATGGTGTAATTAAAATTTCACAACCAGGCTGGGCTTGGTGGCTCACACCTGTAATCCCAGCCCTTTGGGAGGCTGAGATGGGAGGATTACTTGAGATCAGGAGTTCGAGACCAGCCTGGCCAACATGGTGAAACCCTGTTTCTACTAAAAATACAGAAATTAGCTGGACATGGTGGCATGCACCTGTAGTCCCAGCTACTCAGGAGGCTGAGGAAGGAGAATTGCTTGAACCTGGGAGGCAGAGGTTGCAGTGAATTGAGATCGCACCACTGCACTCCAGCCTGGGCAACAGGGGGAGACTCTATCTCAAAAAAAAAGAAAAAAAAAAAGAAACGTCATAGGTGGACAAAGGTTCAAGGATGACATCCTGCTGGAACAAGGGCCAGAACCACCTCATGATGGGAACATCTCGTCAATATCTTGCTGGGCAGCAGGCCATCCTGCCCAGACCCCTCCCACCTATACCTTTAAATTGCCCCAGCCTGTAAGCAGCGGTGGGCAACTTCTGCAGGGTTTATGCTGGACATATAGTCGCCCTCTTTCTGTGTGTGTGTGTGTGTGTGTGTGTGTGTGTGTGTGTGTGTGTGTCTTTCTTTAACCCTTGCATTCCGTTTAAACCTAACAAAGATGGGTTTTCACTATGTTGCCCAGGCTGGTCTTGAATTCCTGAGCTCAACGAATCCTCCTGCCTTGGCCTCCCAAAGTGCTGGGATTGCAGGACTGAGCCACAGCACCTGGCCTGAAATTTTAAAATTAATTAATTAATTTGTAGAGACAGGGTGTTGCTATGTTGCCCAGGCTGGTCTCAAACTCCTGACCTCAAGTGGTCCTCCCACCTCGGCCTGCCAAAGTGCTGGAATTACAGGCATGAGCCATCACACCCAGCGAGTCTCAGAACTGAACTGAATGAGAGGACACCCAACTGGTGTCTGCTGTGGAATTGCCTGGTGTGGGGGAGAAAACCCCCCTATACATCCAGAGTCCCCAAAGTATTTTGCTTTGCGAGAATACAGCAGGAAAAATCGGGTTTGTTTTTCTTGTGCGTGTGCGGGTAAAATACCTAAGTACCTCTTCTCTATGCATTAGTTTATATTACTGATAAATCACTATATGTCACTTGGGTCCGTGAAGTTTGTAACAAATTCATAGGGTCTGTAACAAATTGAGGGGAATAGGCACCAGTTCTGTAACAAATTGATAGTGTTTGTAAGAAATTGACCAGGCATAGGACAGGGTTTGTAAGAAATTGACCAGGCATAGGATAGGGTTTGTAACACATTGCGGGGGGCGGTGTCATAGGTGCCAATTTTGTAACAAATTGATAGGGTACCATAGCCAGGAGAAGTGGCTGATTCTGGATAGATGTGTAGGTGCCCACAGGATCTGCTGAAGAATTGGGTGTGGGATGCTGGGCCACACAGAACATGCTCAGGGCATCAGGCGATGTATTTTGTGAAGTTCCACTCTATAGGAACAATGTGAATGAAAGATGTAGCCAGGTGTAGTGACTCACGCCTGTAATCCCAGCACTTTGGGAGGACAAGGTGGGCAGATAGTTTCAGGTCAGGCGTTTGAGACCAGCCTGGACAACATGGAGACAGCCCATCTCTATTTTAGCAAGAGAAGGGAAAAAATTTTTTTTAAATTTCTTTTTCATTTTTGACTAGAGATAGGGTGTAGCCATGTTGCCCAGGCTGGTCTGGAACACCTGGGCTCCAGGAGTCCGCCCACCTTGGCCTCCCAAAGTGCTAGGATTACCAGCACCCTAAAAAAAGGAAAATTTTTAAAAAAGAAATATTTATTACAAAATTCATGGACCCAAGTGAGGTACAGTGTGATTTATTGGCCTTCAACACCCCTGCAACCTGTGAGAATAAGCAAAGCAAAGACAGTGATCACATGTCTGTCCCTCCTGGAGCCCAGCTATGGCTGAACGGAGAGCATCTGGCACCCATCATGTTACAGAGTCATGGTCTCCAAAACCCCAGGAGGGGAGAGGCATTACAATTTGCCTATTGGGGAGAAGAAACTGGCCAGTCTTTTAAGAGCCTGATGTCTCTCTTACCAGCAACAGGAGTTACAGGCCATGAATACTAGTTGCTGTGGGAGAAATAAATGCATTTTCGCAGATAGCAAGGGAAAAAAAATAGCTCCTTTCTAAAAGGACATTGCCTGTTGGGCACGGTAGCTCATGCCTGTAATCCCAGCACTTTGGGAGGCCAAAGCAGGCAGATCGCTTGAGCTCAGGAGTTCAAGACCAGCCAGGCAACATGATGAAATCCTCTCTTTACAGAAAAATAGAAAAATTAGCTGGGCATGGTGGCACACGTCTGTGGTCTCAGCTACTGGGGAGACTGAGGCAGGAGGATGGCTTGAACTCGGGAGGCGGAGGTTGCAGTGGGTGGAGATCATGCCACTGCACTCCAACCTGGGCAACAAAGTGAGACTCTGTGTCAAAAGAAATGATAATAACAATAAGTTAAATAAAATAAAGGGACATCATCTTATTGTAAATCCAAGTTTGCTAAGTAACTAGCCTCAGTCTAAACACTGGGGAAGGCACAATTCTGAGATAATAGGCCCTTTAGATATGAAGTACCAAAAACATCCTATGTGTATTTAATCTGTATTTTGGCTGGGCATGGTGGCTCATGCCTGTAATTCCAGCACTTTGGGAGGTCGAGGAGGGTGGATCGCTGGAAGCCAGGAGTTCGAGATCGAGATCACGGCAAAACCCTGTCTCTACTAAAAATACAAAATTTAGCTGGGCATGGTGGCACACATCTGTAATCTCAGCTACCCGGGAGGCAGAGGCAAGAGAATCACTTGAACCCGGGAGGCAGAGGTTGCAGTGACCCAAGATCGCGCCATTGCACTCCAGTCTGAGTGACAGATCAAGACTTTTTTTCAAAAAAAAAAAAAAAAAAAAATTCAAGAGATGGAACTCTAAAAAAAAGAAAAAAGAAAGTTGAATACATGAACCCATCTACTTGGCTCCAGTGCAAGAGATGTTCACGGACCATTGATGACCCAGTGCCCTGAATGTGATGTCCAGGTGAGTGAGCTGGAGACGTACAGAATCTTCTTGGCAGCACCATTCTGGTGGCCGCCAGGGGGCGGCAAGGGCTTGCCAGGTTCCAGCCACAGGGCCCCAGGACCATGCCACAGGGCGTGTCCCAGAGTTCCTGGTGGCTTCCAGCTGAACCTCTGCATGCAGGGGTGGTGGTGGAGGTGGAGCTAGATCTCTGCAGAGCACCCAAAAGGGGAGAAATGGGGCAGGCCTGCACAGGTCCTGGTCTGAACTGGGCGTACCCTGCCCTGAGAGCCCTGTAGCCACAGGCTGGCCCCCGATGCTGGGGAGGGACTTAGAGGAAAGTGCAGGACCCCCACACAGTGCAGGACCTGTGGGATAAACAGCAAAGTCCAGCATTTCCAGACTTGGTTCCTCCAGGATTCCCAGTCACGTTGCCATTGACTGGGAAGGGGAATGGGGCAGGAAGTGGGGAAGGAGGAGGAAAATCATGGCTTCCTTTTGGGGAAACTGAGGCTCAGAAAAGTTAAGCCCAGAGGCACAGAGCAAGGATGTGAAACCATTCGCCTCGTAACCCCCAGGTGACACCACCTGCCCCAACTCCACATGAGGTTGTAAAGTGTCGGTGATGCTAAACATTTTCATAAATGCCTTCATTTAGTCCCGTCAACAAAGGGCATTTTGATCCCATTTAGGGGGAACAAAGGGAGGCTCAGAAAGACCTTGCCGAGGCCATAGATGGAGGAGGCGGCAGGTGTTAGTGCGCTCTGAGTCCAGGCCCATATTAGGCTCACAGAGCCACTTTGATCCCTTCCTGCCCCAGGCCGGGCTTTTCTGAGCCTCCCTCTGCTCCCTTCCTTCCTCCTTCCAGGAGCCAGGGCACTGGGGGGCTTTCTGTCTGCCCGCAAGGAGCCACAGGGCCTTGTTCCCGTCCATTCCTGCCTCTGAGCCTTGCTCTAACCCAGCTGGCCACAGCCCCACCTGGCCCAGGTGCCGCTGGCTCTGCTCGGTCCCCTTACAAAGGCCTGTGCGAGAGGCTGGGGAAATTGCCATCCACCTGGGGACAGTGGGAAACAGTCACCATTGCCAGCCTGTCCACACCCAGGACACCCTGCTGCATCCTGGCTCTCAATTGGGAACCAGAAGGCAGCACGGTCCCCGCAGGGCTGGCACAGGCAGCCTCATTGTGGCCTGTGCCAGGGACGGTGCCAGGCAGCTCCGTCCTGCGGTGGCCAGGCTGAGTCCATCTCTCACGCCCACGCCCAACCTCTCAGCAAACCCAGGCAGTTCCAGCTGCACAAAACCCACACGGCACCTGCCCGCTCTCCCCCGACCGTGGCCACCACCCTGGGTCCGTCCGCCCCTGTCTCCATCTGGACCATCACTCCCATCCACAGGCTCCCTGCTCCTCTCCACGTCACCCTCACAATCTGTTCCACAGCCACAGGGGTGCTTTGAACTTCTGCGTCACTCCTCTGCCCAGAACCCTCCCAGGGTGCCATCCCGCACCGAGGGGCCCACCAGGCCCCCCATGACCTGCCCCACCCTGCTCTGACTCCGTGGCCTCCCACGGGCTCCTTGCTCCCCCGGCCCGGCCCCTGCTTCTTATTCTGTTCCCATCACAGGGCCTTTGCTCGGCTGTCCCTCCCCGTGGGTCACTCCTTTCCCTCCTTCCAGTGTTTGCTCAAATCTTGCCTTCCCAACCAGGCTTCCCCTGATCATTGCCTTTAATACTTTAACCACCCTGCCTTTTCTTGAACTCCTGGTATTTTTTTTTTGGGGGGGGACTGGATTTAGCTCTGTTGCCCAGGCTGGAGTGCAGTGGCAAGATCACGGCTCACTGCAACCTCGAACTCCTAGGCTCAAGCGATGCCTCCTGCTTCAGCCTCTCAAGTAGCTGGGACTATAGGTGCATACCTGGCTGAGTTTTGTAATTTTTTGTAGAGATGGGGTCTCACTATGTTGCCCAGTCTGGTCTCAAACTCTTGGCCTCAAGTGATTCTCCCACCTCAGTCTCCCAAAGCGCTGGGATTACAGGCGTGAGCCACCACACCTGGCCATCACCCTGCCCTTTTTACACCCTTCACCTGCTCTGATTTTCTTGCAAACCTTCCATAGACTTCCCAGCTCCCTCTCTCCATCCCACTTATCCAGCCACTGGCCATGGCCACCTTCTCTGTCACTGCAACTTGTCGACTGTGTGCAGGCTCCAGGAGGGCTGGTCAGCTCAGCTTCTCTGCTGGAGTCCTGTATTAGTTTTCCATTGCTGTTGTAACAAATTATCACAAACTTGGTGGCTTCAAACACAGACATTTATTCTCTTGCTGCTCTGGAGGCCATAGTCTAAAATTAGTTTCACTGGGCTGGAGTCAAGGAAGAGGCAGGACTGCCTTCCTTCTGGAGGATCTAAGAGGGGAGCCATTTATTGACTCTCCTGGCTTTTGGGGGCTGCCAGCATTCCTTAGCTTGTGGCTGCATCACTCCGATCTCTGCCTCTGGAGTGATTTTGCCTTTTCCTCTTCTGTGTGCAACCTCCTTCTGCCTCTCATTTATAAGGACACTTGTGACAGCATATATGGCTCACCTGGGTAATCCAGGATAATCTCATCTCAAAATCATTAAGTTGGACAGGCATGGGGGCTCCTGGCTGTAATCCTAGCACTTTGGGAGGCTAAGGCGGGTGGGTCACCTCAGGTCAGGAGTTTGAGACCAGCCTGGGCAACACGGCAAAATCCTGTCTCTACTAAAAATACAAACATTAGCTGGGTGTGGTGGCATGCGCTTGTAATCCCAGCTACTTGGGAGGCTGAGGCACGAGAATTGCTGGACCCTGGGAGGCGAAGTTTACAGTGAGCCGAGATCATGCCACTGCACTCCAGCCTGGGTGACAAGACTCCATCTCAAAAAAAAAAAAATCAGCAACTGAATCACATCTGCAAAGACCCGTCTTTTGTATAACATTCAGCATCTGATAGGGGCCCCACTTCCTCACAGACAGGGGCTTCTCCCTGTGTTCTCACATGGTGGAAGAGGCAAGGGCTCCCTCTATGGCCTCTTTTTTTTTTTGAGACAGAGTCTTGCTCTGTCACCAGGCTGGAGGGCAGTGATGTGATCTCGGCTCACTGCAACCTCTGCCTCCTGGGTTCAAGCAATTCTCCTGCCTCAGCCTCCTGAGTAGCTGGGATTACAGGCACATGCCACCAAGCCTGGTTAATTTTTGTATTTTTAGTAGACAGAGGGTTTCACCATGTTGGCCAGGCTGGTCTCGAACTCCTGACCTTGTGATCCGCCCACCTAGACCTCCCAAAGTGCTGGGATTACAAGCGTGAGCCACTGTGCCCGGCTGAGGCCTCTTTTATGAGGGCACTCATCCTATTCATGTGGCCTTTGCCCTCGTGACCTAATCACCTCCCAAAGGCCCCTAATACCATCACCTTGGGGGTTGGGATTTCCATATATGAATTTTTTTTTTTTTTTGAGACAGTGTCTCTCTGTTGCCCAGGCTAGAGTCATGGCTCACTGCAACCTCAACCTCCCAGGCTCAAGTGATCTTCCCACCACAGCCTTCCCAGGTAGCTGAGACTTCAGGTGCGTCCCACCATGCCTAGCTGATTTTTTGTAGAGTTGGGGATCTTACTATGTTAGCCAGGCTGATCTTGAATTCCCCGGGCTCAGCCAAGCCTCCTGCCTTGGCCTCCCAAATTGCTGGGATTACAGGCGTGAGCCACTGCTCCTGGCCTTGGTATATGAATTTCGGAGGGGATGCAAACATTCAGACCGTCGCAGACCTGAATATATTTGGGGGCCGTCATTCAGCCTGCCGATAATCAGGTCGTGACTGATGGTGGTTCCAGGAGAACAGAGCCTTAGGGAAGGGCATCTGCAGCTGGTTCTCTAATCTGCAGGGCTTAAGAGCATCATCACTTGTTGCCATGGTTAAGGGGGCACCTGCAGTTCACAGTATGCAGAGGCAAAATGGTGACTCATATTGTCACCTTTGGTCACCTGTCATTTACAGGGTCAGGTCCATTCTGCACTGGTCTCCCTGTTGAGCAAGGACGGTGGCTGTTGTCAATCCAGGCTGCCCGCTTCCTTGTTCTTATTCTTATTGAGTGTCCCTGAAGCTCCTCTTAAACACTCTTTTTTTTTTTTTTTTGAGACGGGTCTCACTCTGTCACCCAGACTGCAGTACAATGGCATGACCATGGCTCACTGCAGCCTCGACCTCCTGGACCCAAGCAATCCTTCTGCCTCAACCTCCTGAGTAGCTGGGACCACAGGTGCATGCCACCACCCCTGGGTAGGATCCCCCTGCCAATTTTTTTTTTTTTTAGATGGAGTCTCACTCTGTTGCCCAGGCTGGAGTGCAGTGGCACAATCTTGGCTCACTGCAACCTCCACCCACCCCAGGTTCAAGTGATTTTCCTGCCTCACCCTCCAAAGCAGTTAGGATTACATGCACATGCCACCATGTCTGGCTAATTTTTTGTATTTTTAGTAAAGACAGGATTTCACCATGTTTTCTGGGGTGGTCTTGAACTCCTGACCTCAAGCGATCTGCCCACCTTCACCTCCCAAAGTGCTGGGATTACAGGCATGAGCCACCGTGCCCAGTCGGTTTCTACAAAATTATTATTATGTTGTAGAGACGAGGTCTTTCTATGTTGGCCAGGCTGGTTTTGAACCCCTGACCTCAAGCCATCCTCCCACCTCAGCCTCCCAAAGTGCTGGGATTACAGGCGTGATCCACCACACCTGGCCAACAAGGGGAATCTTAAGTACAGAGCAAAGTCTCCTGGTAGCTCACCAGCCAGATGGTGGAGGGGTACTGGGGAGTCCACCCCAGTGGGGACTCACTGTATCAGACCAGTATATGGGAAAACCATGGACATGACCCCTATATCTAAGAATGGTGGACACTGGGGAAGATGCCCTACCCACTCAACCCTTTCTCCACTAAGGACCCAAGAGGGTAGAGGGCTAACCTAGCCCCTGGGGTTCATCCTGATTTAGCCAATCAGTCTACTGTGACGTGATTGGTTCAGGAGTGGGCACCCAACCTAGTTCTGGCCAATGGGATGCAAGGGGAGGGGGATGTTCTGTAAAAGTGTAGAAAAAAAGAGGATCACAGAGCTAAGGTTTGTAGTAAGAGTTTGTGGTTTCCCAGAGCCACGTGGAAGAAGGAATGAGGGAGGACACCTACAAATTGGGTGATGACTATACCCCATGCCTTCAGAGGTGTGGACTGAAAGCCACAAAAGAAGGAAGTAAAAGATCAGATAATGCATTTCCTTTAGGAATGTAAGTCCTGGGCCAGCTGACCACAGTGAAATCTCATACTGGGAAATAGTGTGGGCTGTTGACTTGACAATGGAGCCATAGATTCGCTGCCATTTTGCAGGGCTATCTGTGAAGGTGCTGATGACACTCTTGAAAGGATCCCAGTACTGGTCCAGGGTGAAGAAGACACAGGAATCCATCATGTGGTGAGATTCTAACTTCATCCCTAACTGGAGGTCTACATTATGTGTAGATTAACTGTTGAAAACAGATGCTCGGTGCCACAAAGAAAAATCAGCCCTGAGACAAAGGATCTCTCAGCTAGGCTAATTTTACTTTCTGCAGAAAGGGTGCACCTGCTTACCATCTTGCCACGAAAGTACAGCGAACAAAGGAAAAGCAGACGTATTTATCCCTTACGCATTTGGGGTTGTCTTTACTGCTGTGTCTGATCTCCATTGGCTGGAGCCGGACCTCACAGTCTAAAACTGAACCCGATAGGCGAATAACTTAAAATCTTCTTGAGTATTTAAAGGCAATGGAGAACAAAAGGAAAAGAGGAAGTCCAAATAAGGAAGGGACAGGAAGTTGCTTTGCGACAGGACTTAGAAAAGTAATAGCTGAATATCTTGGTTAAAGCACAAGGACGTAGACTGTACTATGTGGCTGTGAGCATGTCTAACAGCTGCATAGGATAGGGCTTAACAAAGAGCTATGAGCAAAAAGCAAGAAGGCTTTGAAGAAAGTGTTTAAAACAAACTATTATTTTTAACACTTATGATTATCCTTTAACAAGAAAGAAAACTTTGAAGAGGAACTTTTCTACTTCCCACATTAACTAAGGCAGTTGATCTCTTTTTTGATGTGTCTTTGAAAGGGATTTTATAATTCCTCATTCCTCATGTTACCAAATAAAGGCGGTATTTTCCATTGCACTCTCCAGGAAGGACAGGTGGAGGAAGAACAGCTGCAGCTTTTCTCTGTCCCTCTGCCTTCCTTGGGGTTTGGTGGTTGTGGAGGACACATGGTTTATTGGAACTGATTCTCGTGCTTATAAATCAGCTAGTGAGGAGCTTCCATTTTATTTTACTTTTTATTATTTATTCATTTATTTATTTTGAGATGGTGTCTTGCTCTATTGCCCAGGCTAGGGTGCAATGGCACGATCTCTGCTCACTGCAATCTCTGCCTCCCGGGTTCCAGTAATTCTCGTGCCTCAGCCTCTGGGGTAGCTGGGATAACAGGCATGGGCCAACACATCTGACAAATTTATTTTTATGTTTACTAGAGATGAGGTTTCACCATGTTGTCCAGGCTGGTCTCGGACGCCTGACCTCAGGTAAGATCCACATGCCTCAGCCTTTCACAGTGCAGGGATTACAGGCATGGGCCACTGCACCTGGCCAGGGAGCCTCCATTGTAGACAGCAATTTCAATTTGGGGATGTTAGGAAGCCTATTGTGGCCACCCACCTAAGTCTTTACCAACAGGCTGATACATATTTTTAAAATTCTTGTAGGTACATAATAGGTGTATTTATGGGGTACATGAAATGTTTTGATACAGGCATGGAATGTATAACAAGCACATCATGGAGAATGGGGCATCCATCCCTCAAGCATTTATCCTTTGTGTTACAAACAATCCAATTATACTTTTAATTATTTAAAAATAGACAATTAAGTTATTGTTGACTATAGATGCCCTGTTGTGTCATCAAACAGTAGGTCTTATTCATTCTTCCTATTTTTTTAATACACATTAACCATCCTCTCCTCCCCTCAACCTCCCACTACCCTTCCCAGCCTCCAGTCATCATCCTACACTCTATGTCCTTGGGTTCAATTGCTTTGAATTTCAGCTCCCACAAATAAGTGAGAGCATGTGAGGTTTGTCTTTCTAAACCTGGTTTATTTCACTTAACATAATGGTCTCCAGTTCTATTCATCTTGTTACCGATGACAGGATCTCGTGTTTTTTGTTTGTTTTTTTTTTTTTTTTGAGAAAGAGTCTCGCTCAAAAAAAAAAAAAATAATAATAATGAGAAAAAAAAAAGTCTCGCTCTTTTGCCCAGGCTGGTGTGCAGTCGTGTGATCTCAGCTCACTGCAACCTCTGCCTCCCAGGTTCAAGCGATTCTTCTGCCTCAGCCTCCTGAGTAGCTGGGAGTACAGGTGCCTGCCACCATGCCCGGATAAGTTTTTGTATTTTTAGTAGAGACAGGGTTTCCCTGTGTTAGCCAGGATGGTCTCGATCTCCTGACCTCATGATCCACCCGCCTCAGCCTCCTGAACTGCTAAGATTACAGGTGTGATCCACCACGCCTGGCCAGGATCTCATCTTTTTTAATGGCCAAATAGTACTCCACTGTGCATATGCTAGGTTGCTTCCAAATCTTGGCTATTGTGAGGAGTGCTGCACTACACATAGGAGTATCGATATTTCCTTAATAAATACACTGATTTCCATTCCTTGGGGTATATACCCAGCAGTGGAATTGCTGGATCATACGGTGGCTCAATTTTTAGCTTTTAATTTTTGTTTTGTTTTTGAGATGGAGTCTCATTCTGTCCCTCAGGCTGGAGTGCAGTGGCGCAATCTCACTCACTGCAACCTCCACCTCCTGGGTTCAAGCAATTCTCCCACCTCAGCCTCCTGAGTAGCTGGATGACAGGCGTGTACCACCAAGCCTGGCTAATTTTTGTATTTTTAGTAGAGACGGGTTTTCCCCATGTTGGTCAGGCTGGGCTCGAACCCCTGACCTCAAGTGATCCACCTGCCTTGGCCTCCCAAAGTGCTGAGATTACAGGCATGAGCCACCGCGCCTGAGCTCAATTTTTAGTTTTTTTGAGGAACCTCCAAACTGTTCTCCATAGTGCTGTACTAATTTACATTCCCACCAACATTGTACGAGTGTTCCCTTTCCTTCACATCATCTCCAGCATTTGTTACTGCCTGCCTTTTGGATATAAGCCGCTTTAATTGGGGTGAGATGATATATCTCATTTTAGTTTTGATTTGCATGTGTCTGATGATCAGTGATGTTGAGCACCTTTTTATAGGCCAACAGGCAGATATTTCGAGCTGTCTGTTTCCTGGGTTTACTTCTCCAACTCAGACTGGAAGCAGAGAGGCAGTGTGGAGAGCAGATAAGAGCCAGGGCTCTGTTCCCAGACTGCCCAGGGTTCAAATCGAGGCTCCACCTGGAGGCACTCTGGGGGGGACTCTGGGCATGTCACTCAGTCTCTGTGACCTCAGTATCCCCCTGTATAAAATGGGGACAATAATACTACCTACCTCATGGGGTTGTGGAGAGGATCAAATGAGCTAGTATGGGGTGTTTCATTGATCCACGGAATTGGGATGAGTGTTAAAAGAGATGACCTGTTGTAGTTTGATCAACAGTGGTGTTTTTTGCTTGCTTGTTTTTTTTTTTTTTTTCTTTGAGATGGAGTCTTCTTCTGTCGCTCAGGCTGGAGTGCAGTGGCACAATCTTGGCTCACTGCATCCTCCACCTCCTGGGTTCAAGTGATTCTCCTGCCTCAGCCTCCAAAGTAGCTGAGATTACAGGCAGGCACCATCACGCCCAGCTATCATTTTTGTCTTTTTAGTAGAGATGAGGTTTCACCATGTTGGCCAGGCTGGGTTCAAACTCTGGACCACAGGTGATCCGCCCACATCAGCCTTCCAAAGTACTGGGATTACAGGTGTGAGCCACTGCACCTGGCCACCTTTTTTCTTCTTCTTTAAAAGATGGCTCTTATACACAGAGCACCTTAGAGTTGGTGGAATAGGGCACACGGGAAGGCTAAGAGCAGTGCTTGTAGCACAGAAAGTGATACGTGACCTATCATCACTGTTCGTTCCTCTCAAACACCCCACAGCTCCCTCTGCTCTCTTGGACGGGGTCCCCCAGGAAGACAGCTTCTCTCTCTCTCTCATTCTGTCTTTCTCTCTCCCTTGCCTCTGCTGAACTCAAACAAGAAAGCATGTTGCCGTGAGGTTGGCAGCCTCCCACTAACAACTTTATCTTCAGGATGAAGCTAAGACTAGATAAGAGATTGCAGAGCAGAGAAACGGGAACCCAGGATGCCGATGACATCAGTGAGTATCCGGACAGACTACACATCTCTGTGGGCTTCCTGTTACTTTCAGCCTAAAGCATTCATAGATGGAGTTTGTGTGTGTGCGTGTGTGTATGTGTGTGTGTGTGAAATGTTCTCCTGAAAGCACTGATGGGTTTCTGAGAGTTCTGAAGATGGGCTGTTTATACTAGTGTTTTTTTCAGGCCTCTCTCCCATTCCTGAGCCCCCTAAGCCAGTATTCTCTTCAACAAGGCCTCTTTCCCCACCCCATATTACAGATCTCTGGGAAGCTGAGCCCTAGGGTCTGATTGACAGGTGACTCCAAGATGTTGCTTGTTCAAAGATGCTGAGATCTCTCTGAAAATTGTCACTTCCCAAAGAGAGGAATATGCTAGTGAGATTTTACAGATTTAGGTGGTACCACAAAACATTTGTTATGTGAATAGCTCTGTGTGTTCTTTCCTTTTTTTTTTTCTTTTTTAGAGACCGGGTCTCACTCTGTCACCCAAGCTTAAGGGGTAATGGTACAGTCTTGGGTCACTGTAGCCTCTGCCTCCTGGGCTCAAGTGATCCTCCCACCTCAGTCTCCCAAGTAGCTGGGATTACAGGTGCATGCCACAGTGCCCAGCTAATTAAAAAAAATTTTTGCCTGGCGAGGTGACTCACGTCTGTAATCCCAGCACTTTGGGAGTCCGAGGCGAGTGGATCACCTGAGGTTAGGAGTTCGAGACCAGTCTGACCAACATGGAGAAACCCCGTCTCTACTAAAAAATATAAAATTAGCTGGACATGGTGGTGCATGTCTGTAATCCCAGCTACTTGTGGGGCTGAGGCAGGAGAATTGCTTGAATCTGAGAGGTGGAGGTTGTGGTGAGCCGAGATCGTGCCATTGCACTGCAGCCTGGGCGACAAGAATGAAACTCCCATCTCCAAAAAAAATTTTTTGTAGTGATAGGGTCTTGCTATGTTGCCCATGCTGGTCTTGAACTCCTGGCTTCAAGCAATCCTCCTGCTTTGGCCTTCCAATATGCTGGAATTACAGGCATGAGCCACCACACCCAGCCCAGCTCTGTATTTCCTTTTTTTTTGAAGATGAAGTTTCACTCTTGTTGCCCAGGCTGGAGTGCAATGGCGTGATCTCAGCTCACTGCAGCCTCCACCTCCCAGGTTCAAGGGATTATCCTGTCTCAGCCTCCCTAGTAGCTGGGATTACAGGTGCATGCCACCATACCCAACTAATTTTTTGTTTTTTCAGTAGAGACAGGGTTTCATCATGCTGGCCAGGCTGGTCTCAAACTCCTGACCTCAGGTGATCCGCCTGCCTCGGCCTCCCAAAATGCTGAAATTACAGTTGTGAGCCACTGTGCCCAGCCTGTATTTTCTTTGAAAAAGTAGTAAGTGATCTTGGTTTTCCCTTTATAGTAGTGATACAATGTTGCCTTCAAAATGAATTAAGTCTAAAAATTATTTAAACAAGATTAAATAAATGAAAGTTCAAGTAGTCCTTGAATAGGACAAAAACATCTCAAGTGGTGTGTGAGCCACTGAAGTCTGGGGAACTTGGCCTTAGAGAAACCCTCCACAGTTTTTTTCCCCTGGCAGTGGTCCCCAGTTTGTCTGGCTTGGACATGAGACTCACTCTTCTTTCTTGGGTTTTCTTTTCATGTGCACTGTGCCTGGCAATCAGCCGGCCAACAAGAGGGCTGAGGGTTGTTACCAAGCAGTGATGTCTCCCGGCTGGGAGCCTTTAAAGAGTCTACACTTGCAGTGATTTAAAATAAACAGGCTTTTAGGAAATCTCTGCTGAAGCAGCTCCTGCCTCAGAAGAAGCACCTGTGGGAGGCCAAGGTGGGAGGATCCACTTGAGGTTAGGAGGTTTTTTTTTTTTTTTGAGACAGAGTCTCGCTGTCTCCCAGGCTGGAGTGACATGGCATGATCTCAGCTCACTGTAACCTCCGTCTCCCGGGTTCAAGCGATTCTCCTGCCTCAGCCTCCTGAGTAGCTGGGATTACAGGTGCCTGCCAGCACACCCGGCTAATTTTTGTATTTTTAGTAGAGACAAGGTTTTGCTATGTGAGTCCGCTGGTCTCGAACTCAGTCAGTAGTTTTACTAGTGTTTTTTCAGGTCTCTCTCCCACTCCTGACCCCCTAAGCCAGTATTCTCTCTAACAAGGCCTTTCCCCACCCCACGCTACAGATCTCTGGGAAGCTGAGCCCAGTGGTCTGATTGACAGGTGACTCTAAGATGTTGCTTGTTCAAAGATGCTGAGACCTCTCTGGAAATTGTCACCATGTGGGTCAGACTGGATGACAGAGCGAGACCCTGTCTCAAAACAAAAAAACAAAATCAGCTGAGCCCAGCGTGGAATTCCATGATACTTACAAACACGTTTGTTGTTGTTAGATCTTAGGGTCTCACTCTGTCACCCAGGCTGGGGTGCAGTGGTGCGATCAGGGCTCACTCTAATCTCAAACTCCTGGGCTCAAGCAATCCTCCCACCTTGGCCTCCCAAATTGTTGGGATTACAGGTGTGAGCCACTGCACCTGGCCCATAAACGGTTTTAAATTTTTCAGGAGTGCAACTAGTGGGTAGAACCAGGGACATGTTTTCATTGTTCAGCATTTGGTGCCTGAATCACAAAGCCAGTGTACCTGTGTCTGTCTTGATTTGTGGGAGTCCAGCTGGCATTGACAAAGCTTCTGCCCCTGGCATACCCCTAACCCTTTATTATGTGTTATAGCTTAGTTAAGTCTGAGCCTTTTGAACATTTTACTACAAATTACTTTCCTCTTATTCTTTCTTTATTACAATAAGGACATTATCTTGATTAAAAAAATTTTTTTGTACGTGGGTGGGTTATATTACCCATAAACTTCATTTCAGGGTGGTATAGGGAAAACACAAAATATTTATTATAACATTAATCTATGCTAAAAATCAAAACAGCCGTTACCCCTGAGGGTGGGGGGTGGGCGGTAAGAGGACTGACTGCAAAAGGGCACAGAGGAATGTTCTGGATGGAAATGTTCTCTGCCTTGATTGAGGTGGTGTACAATTGTCAAAACTCATCCAACTGCACACTTAAAGTGGGCGAGTTTTACTGTAATTGTAATGTAAATTATACCTCACTTGAGTGGAATAAAACAAATTTTTAAATATCTGCATAGAAACTTTAAAAACAGAGAGTTGACTGGGCGCAGTGGCTCAGGCTTGTAATCCCAGCACTTTGGGAGGCCGAGGCAGGTGGATCACCTGAGGTCAGGAGTTCAAGACAGTCTGGCCAACATGGTGAAACCCCGTCTCTACTAAGAATACAAAATTAGCCGGGTGTGGTGGTGGGCACCTGTCATCCCAGCTACTTGGGAAGTTGAGACATGATAATTGCTTGAACCCAGGAGGTAGAGGTTGCTGTGAGCCAAGATCTCGCCGCTGCACTCCAGCCTGGGCAACAGAGCAAGCCCCTGTCCCAAAAAACCAAACCAACCAAACAAAACCGTACACTTGTTCTAGAAAGCAGACAGGTAGGGATCTGCTACAGCCTTGAAATCGATTAACTGGATTTAGACTGGCATTTAAAAACAAAAGCAAAAACAGAAGAGATTGGAGGCTGGCACTGCCCACATTGTGAATCTTGCACAAGTTATATAAAACTTTTTATTTTTTGAGACAGAGTCTCACTCTGTCACCCAGGCCAGAGTGCAGTGGCACGATCTCAGCTCACTGCAACCTCCGCCTCCTGGGTTCAAGCCATTCTCCCACTCAGCCTCCTGAGTACCTGGGATTACAGGTGCATGCCACCACGCCCAGCTAACTTTTTTTGTATTTTTAATAGAGATGGGGTTTCACCATGTTGGTCAGGCTGGTCTTGAACTCCTGACCTCAGGGGATCCATCTGCCTCGGCCTCCCAAAGTACTGAGATTACAGGGGTGTGACTGGTCAAGTTATATAAACTTTAAATTACATAATAGATATACGTATACGCAAGTGTGCTAGGTTGTGATGTAAGTAGATTTCTTATTGTGAATTGTGGTCAGAAACTTTGAAAAAACTCTAAAATGGTACTCACCAGATTTTCAAACAGAGATCTTTTACTGCTTTTGCAGCAATGTCAGAGATGTGATTAGATCATCATGATTTTATCCTAGAAGCTTGACAGTCAGAAGCTTGTGTTTAAAAGAGGATTAAATGTGGTAGAGTGAGTTCTAATAACAGAAACCATAGGGATGGGGAATCAAGAGAGTGTTGGGGTGAGAGCTGCATGCTCATCATTCATAACGATGTCTAAATTTGATCAATGCAGAATTAACACGAACAAAACTGGAAAAATACTTCCAAATTGCACCACACGCAAAGGGCTAATTTTAATAGATTTCCCACAAATGAATAAGGAAAGGAACAATCTCATCAAGGAAAAAAATCACTTGAACTCGGGAGGCGGAGGTTGTGGTGAGCTGAGATTGCGCCACTGGACTCCAGCCTATGCAACAAGAGTGAAACTCCTACTCAAAAGAAAGAAGGAAAAAGAAACAGAGAGAAAAATAAAACAGAATCTTAGAAACCAGACTTCTCATCCTGGCATGGTGGCTCACGCCTGTAATCCCAGCACTTTGGGAGGCCGAGGCAGGAGGATCACATGAGATCGGGAGTTCGAAACCCGCCTGGCCAACACGGTGAAACCCCATCTCCACCAAAAATACAAAAAAATTAGCTGGGCATAATGGTGTGCACCTGTAATCCCAGCTACTTGGGAGGCTAAGGCAGGAGAATCACTTCAACCCAGGAGGCGGAGGTTGCGGTGAGCCAAGATCACACCACTGCACTCCAGCCTGGGCAACAGAATGAGACTCTATCTCCAAAAAAAAAAAAAAAAAAAAAAGATAGAAAAAAACCCTGAGGGTCCTATTAAGAAGGTGCAAATGTGCGAATGGCCACTGTGAATAGCTGGCAGACCCTGCCTCGCCTTTCCTCCCCTCCCATCAGCCTCATTTGTGCCTCTCCCTCCGTTACCACCTTCTCTGTCACCACCCCGGCCTCACGACTCTCTCCTTTGCCACTATCATCTGTCTCAAAAACAAAAAACAAACAAAACAAACAAGTAAACAACCAAAACTCCAGACTTCTCAAGAACAATATTGCAAACAAGAAGATGAGAAGATAATGCCTTGAAAATTCCAAAAGAAATAGATTTTGGTTGCTGAATTCTGTAGCCAGTCAACTATCAATTAAGTCAGAGAGGAAGTTGAAGACATTTTCAGACGTGTACAGTCTCAAACATTTACCTCCCATGAAACCTTGCTCAAGAAGCTCCAGGATGGCCGGGTGCAGTGACTCACACCTGTCATCCCAGCACTTTGGGAGGCCGAGGCAGGCGGATCATGAGGTCAGAAGTTCGACACCAGCCTGGCCAACATGGTGAAACCCCATCTCTGCTAAAAATACAAAAATTAGCTGGGCATGGTGGCACGTGCCTGTAATCCTAGCTACTTGGGAAGCTGAGGCAGGAGAATCACTTGGACCTGGGAGGCAGAGCTTGCAGTGAGCTGAGATCATGCCACTGCACTCCAGCCTCAAAGAGAGAGCAAGACTCCCTCTCAAAAAAAAAAAAAAAAAAAAAAAAAACTCCAGGATGTGCTCCACTGAAATGAGAGCACCACTAAGAAAGAGGGGAGCACTCGGATCCAGGACACGGGACCTGATGCAGGAGAGAATGAGGGGCTCCTCAGGATGGCAGCAAAGGAGGTCCCAGCATGGCAGCAAGGCATCAAAGTCAGAGGGCAGGCCGGGCATGGTGGTGTGTGCCTGTGATCCCATCTACTAGGGAGGCTGAGGCAGGAGGATCGCTTGAATCCAGGAGCTCAAGGCTGCAGTAAGCCATGATCATGCCACTGCACTTCAGCCTGGGTAGCAGACTGACCCTTTCTCTAATACAGACATAAAAAATAAATATATGACGTTTATTTCTGTTATATAAAAATTACTTATTTCTATATACAATTCTTTTTTTTTTTTTGAGATGGAGTTTCACTCTTGTTGCCCAGGCTGGAGTGCAATGGTGCTATCTTGGCTCACTGCAACCTCCGCCTCCCGGGTTCCAGCGATTCTCCTGCCTCAGCCTCCAGAGTAGCTGGGATTACAGGCACGCACTCCCATGCCTGGCTAATTTTGTATTTTAGTTTCTCCATGTTGGTCAGGCTGGTCTCAAACTCCCAACCTCAGGTGATCTGCCCGCCTTGGCCTCCCAAAGTGCTGCGATTACAAGCGTCAGCCACTGCGCCTGGCCCTATATATAATTCTGTAATATAAAATTATTTCTATTACATAAAAGTAGATTAGAAAAGGTTAGAGGGCAGCCAGTCCAGAGAGGACTGTGTGACTCATGCGGTGGATGTGGCGAGGGCCGTCGTTGCCAGCGCGCCAACTACCATTGTGCTGCTGTTTTTTGGTTTTGGGTTTTTGGGTTTTTTTGAGACGGTGTCTCATTCTGTTGCCCAGGCTGGAGTGCAGTGGTATGACGATCTTGGCTTACTGCACCCTTGACCTGGGCTCAAACAATCCTCCCACTTCATCCTCCCAAGTAGCTGGGGCGACAGGTGCACACCACCACACCTGACTAATTTTTGTAGAGTCGGGGTTTCACCATGTCGCCCAGTCTGATCTTGAACTCCTGAGCCCAAGGTTGACCTCCAAAGTGCTGGGATTGCAGGTGTGAGTCACTGCGCCCAGCCTCTGTTTTGCTTTTTAAGTTGAGGAGAGTATGGCTGGGTGAACATGAATCTCTTTCCTTCCTTCCTCCCTCCCTCTCATTCTCTCTCTCTTTTGTTTCTTTTTTTCCCTTCCTTCTTCCTTCCTTCTTTACTTCTTTCCTTCCTTCTTCCCTTCTTTCCTTCCTTCTTCCCTTCCTTTTTCTCTCTCTCTTCCTTCCTTCCTTTCTTTCTTTCTCTTTTATTATTGGAGACAGGATCTCAGTATATTACCTAAGCTGCTCTTGAACTCCTGGGCTCAAGGGATCCTCCCACTTCAGCCTCCCAAAGTGCTGGGAGCCACCACACCCGGCCCACATTCCTGTCTATACTTGACTTGCCTCGACTGTGGCCAAGATCCTGTTCTCCCTGCGTGACCTGCCATGGACCCAGGCGCACACTCATTTCCCTTTAGTAACTGTGCTGCTCGGTCCCCGCCTGAGAGCCTGTGGAGGGCTGGGCTGCTCCTGGGGGAAGGACACACAGAGCTGAGACCATGCACGATGTTGACCCACACCTCACCCTGACAGATCCCCGGTTGGTGGTCGGTCATGTGCCCTCGAGGACTCAACTCGGTTCTCACCTACTCAACTCATGAGGAGGGATTTGTGTAGACCCTCGGGGAAGTTCCCACCAGATTTGCCCTTGATATGACCCAGCTCATCCTTCACACGAGAGGAGCCAGGCTGCCCTTTCCTCACACAGATGGATGGCCTTGCTCTCCAGTGGGTTTTCATTTATTCATTTGCAGACAGGGTCTCGCTCCGTCACCTAGGCTGGAGTACAGTGGTGAGATCTTGGCTCAGGCAGCCTCTGCCTCCCTCCCGGGCTCGGGTGATCCTCCCACCTCAGCTTCCTGAATAGCTAGGACCGCGGGCGCACATCACCACACCTGGCTAATTTTTGTATTTTTTGTAGAGATGGGATTTCACCATGTTGGCCAGGCTGGTATCAAACTCCTGGGCTCAAGTGATCTGCCCACTTCGGCCTCCCAAAATGCTGGGATTACAGGTGTGAGCCACCACACCCAGCCCAATAAGACATTTTTTAAGGCAATGTTTTTTCTTTTTTTTTGATACAGAGTCTTGCTCTGTCACCCAGGCTGCAGTGCAGTGGCACCATCTCAGCTCACTGCAGCCTCCGCCTCCCAGGTTCAAGCAATTCTCCTGCCTCAGCCTCCTGAGTAGCTGGGACTAAAGGTACATGCCACCACACCAGGCTAATTTATGTATTTGTAGTAGAGATGGGGTTTCACCATGTTGGCCAGAATGGTCTAGATCTCCTGACTTCCTCATGCACTCTCTTCGGCCTCCTAAAATGCTGGGCTTACAGGCGTGAGCCACCATGCTTGGCCAAGGCAGTTTTGGGGTACAGGGTCTTGCTCTGTTGTCCAGGCTGGAATGCAGTGGCACGATCACAGCTCACTGCAACCTCCTGGGATCAAGTGATCCTCTCACCTCAGCCTCCTGAACACATGCCTGTAGGACTTTAAAATCTTTCAACACTCCTCAACACGACTCCAGTGGAAAATGGTGTACCCAATAACGGTACAATAAATAGTTGGGGCCGGGTGCGTGGCTCACGCCTGTAATCCCAGCACTTTGGAAGGCCGAGGCAGGCGGATCACTTGAGATCAGGAGTTCAAGAGCAGCCTGACCAGCATGGTAAAACCCTGTCTCTACTAAAAAAAAATTTTTAAATAATTAGCCAGGCATGCTGGGGTGTGCCTGTAATCCCAGCGACCTGGAAGGCTGAGGCAGGAAGAGTCACCTGAACCCAGGAAGTGGAGTTTGCAGTGAGCCAAGATCATGCCACTGCACTTTAGCCTGGGTGACAGAGACTCCATCTCAAAAAATAAAATAAAATAAAACAAAAATAAATCACTGGCCCAATATTTACAAGAGCTCATGTTTGTTTGAGGGTTTTGTCTGTCCCTGGCCTCAATTCCGGATCTTATGGAACTTTCATGTGCACTCCATGATACAGCTGTGCTTGGAGGCCGGGCACGGTGGCTCACGCCTGTCATCCCAGCACTTTGGGAGGCTGAGGCAGGTGGACTGCTTCAGCTCAGGAGTCTGAGACCAGCCTGGTCAGCAAAGCAAGACTCTATCTCTACAAAAAATTTAAAAATTTACCTGAGCGTGGTGGCATGAACCTGTAGTCCCAGCTACTAGGGAGGTTGAGGTGGGAAGATCATGAGTCCAGGAGTTTGAGGCTGCAGTGAGCTGTGATCGTGCCACTGCACTACAACCTGGGCAACAGAGTGAGACCTTGTCTTAAAAAACAAAAGACAGCCGGGCGCAGTGGCTCATGCCCATAATCCCAGCACTTTGGGAGGTTGAGGGGGGCAGATCATCTGAGGTCAGAAGTTCGAGACCAGCCTGGCCAACATGTTGAAACCCCGTCTCTCCTAAAAAAAAAAAACACACAGATTAGCCAGGTGTGGTGGCATGCACCTGTAGTCCCAGCTACTCGGGAGGCTGAGGCAGGAGAATCACTTGAACCCGGGAGGCGGAGGTTGCAGTGAACTGAGATCATGACACTGTACTCCAGCCTGGGCTACAAGGGTGAAACTTCATCTCAAAAAAAAAAAAAAAAAGAGGCAAAAACAAACATGTGCTGGGAGATGACACAGGACTTGAGGCCTGAAATCCAGGACAAGATGGCAGACGGATGAATTGGAGACAGTGGGGCCTGGTGGTTAAGGCCAAGGAGGCAGAAGGGAATGAATCTCAGCTTTTTTTCTTTTTTTTTTTTTTTCTGAAACAGTCTTGTTCTGTTGCCCAGGCTGGAGTGCAGTGATGCAATCTCAGCTTACTGCAACTTCTACCTCCCAGGTTCAAGTGATTCTCTTGCCTCAGCCTCCCAAGCCTCTGAGAACACAGGCGTCCACCACCACATCCGACTAATTTTTGTATATTTAGTAGATACAGAGTTTCACCATGTTGGCCAGGCTGGTCTCAAACTCCTGACCTCAGATGATCTACCCGCCTCAGTCTCCCAAAGTGCTAGGATTACAGGCATGAGCCACCGCACCTGGCTCAGATCTTCTTACTGACAGTGGGACGTCAGGTAAGTGAGCTCACTTCTCTGAACCTCAGGTTCCTCTTCTGTAATAGAACATGGGAGTATGCAAAGCGGTGAGGAATCCATGCTATCACACATGGCTCACAGTGAGTCTCCAGCGAACTGGCTGTGGCCGTGATTACGAGGTGAAGCCTTGGGTGGGCTGTCCTGGGTCTGTCACAGGAAGCCACCGCATTGGAGAGGGTGAGTCACTCTTCCTTCCTGCTGTAATTTGAAGCAGGGTGGCATCTCTCAGGAGGTGAGCTGTGACCTGGGCATGCTGTCACCTCTGGTGGCTCACAGGTCCCCTGACATGTGACATTATACACAACCTACAACCTAAGAATGGTTTTTACTGTTTGTTTTTTTTTTTTTTTGAGACGAAGTCTGACTCTGTCACCCAGGCTGGAGTGCAGTGGCGCGATCTCGGCTCACTGCAACCTCCGTCTCCCAGGTTCAAGTGATTCTCCTGTCTCAGCCTCCTGAATAGCTGGGATTACAGGCACCTGCCACCCTCAAATTTTTGTATTTTTAGTAGAGATGGGGTTTCACCATGTTGGCCAGGCTGGTCTCAAACTCCTGACGTCAAGTGATCTTACTGCCTTGGCCTCCCAAAGTGCTGGGATTGCAGACATGAGCCACTGTGCCTGGCCTGGTTTTTACTTTAAAGAAGTTTTTTTTTTTTTCAGACAGGGTCTCACCTCTGTCACCAGGCTGGAGTGCAGTGGTGTGATCATGGCTCACCATAGCCTCAACCTCCCACGCTCAGATAATCCTCCCACCTCAGCCTCCCAAGTAGCTGGGACTAGACACATGCATCACCATGCCCTGCTAATTTTAGTATTTTTTTAAGAGATGGGGTCTTGCTGTATTGCTCTGGCTGGTCTCAAACTTCTGGACTCAAGTGATCCTTTTGCCTCGGCTTTCTAGAGCACTGGAATTACAGGCATAAGTAACCATGCTCGGTTGATTTTTACATTTTTTAATGGTTGGAAAACAAAACCAAAAACAAAATAATATCTTCTGGTATATGAAAATTATATGATTTTCGGCCGGGCAAGGCCTGTAATCCCAGCACTTTGGGAGTCCAAGGCAGGCGGATCACCTGAGGTCAGGAGTTCGAGACCAGCCTGGCTGACATGGTGAAACCTCATCGCTACTAAAAATGCAAATATCATCCTGATGTGATGGTGGGTGCCTGTAATCCTCGGGAGACTGAGGCAGGAGAACCGCTTGAACCCAGGAGGCGGAGGTTGCAGGTGAGCTGAGGATCATGCCACTGCACTCCAGCCTGGGCAACAAGAAGGAAACTTTGTCTCAGAAAAGAAAAAAAAAGAAAAGAAAGTTATAGTCATATTAATTTCAGATTTCAGTGTCTATAAGTTTGTTTGGTTTTTAGAGATGAGGTCTCCCTATGTTGGCCATGTTGGTCTTGAATTCTTGGCCTCAAGCAACCCTCCTGCCTCGGCCTCCCAGAGTGCTAGCATGAGCTACTGCGCCGGGTCTCTGTAAAGTTTTAGTGGAACACACACACACACACACACACACACACACACTCATTGGGTCCCGTAAAGTCTATGGCTGCTTTTGTGTGATGGCGGAGTCCAGTAGCTGCCACGGAGGCTATGTGGCTTGCAAATCTTAAAATATTTAATATCTTGCCCTTTACCAAAAACTTTTGCAGACCCTTGGCTTAGGGGGTGGGGAGTAATGTGTAGAGGTAGATTGTAATTTTATATTAGTCAACGGGAGGGCTCCCTGAGAAAGTGTCATCTGGGTAAGGCCTGAAGGAAGGAGAGAAGGGGCTATAGGGCCCCTTCCCTGGGTGAAGAATGTTCTAGGTTGAGGGAACAGGCAGTGAGAAGGCCCTGAATTGGGGATGTGACTGAAACGTTCAAAGAACGGTGTAGAGGCCGGGCGAGGTGGCTCACACCTGTAATCCCAGCACTTTGGGAGGCCGGGGTGGGCAGACAGCTTGAGGTCAGCTGTTCGAGACCAGCCTTGCCAACATGGTGAAACCCCGCCTCTACTAAAAAAACAAAAATTAGCCGGGTGTGATGGCGGGCACCTGTAGTACCAGCTACTCCACAGGCTGAGGCAGGAGAATTGCTTAAACCTGGGAAGTGGAGGTTGCAGTGAGCGGAGATTGCACCACTGCACTCCAGCCTGGGCGACGGAGCAAGACTCCATCTCAAAAAACAAAGAACAGCGTAGAAGCTTCGTGCCTGAACCAGCAGTGGGTGAGGGCAAGCAGTGAGAGATAAGGACAGAGAGGTCACATGAGGTCTCATGGGCCACTGGGAGGTCTCTGGCTTTCCCCTGAGTGAGAGGATCAGGAGGGCTCTGAGTGGGGGAGAGATGTGATCTGACTCAGGTGGTCAGAGGACCCCTCTGGTTGCCTGTGAAGGACAGAGTGCAAGGGGTGTCTCCAAAGCCCTTCCAAAGCCCTGGCTTTTCTCCATGAATGCCATCTCTCAGATTGAGTGAAGTAAGCCACACAATGGAATATTATGAGCCAGTAGCAAAGAATGTTTAGAAGGTCCAGTAAAAATAGCATCAGACTGTGGTGTGATTGTGATTCAACCCAATTCCTGTGTATAAGAAAAAATGCTGCAAGCCTTCTCAACGGCCACTGAGTGATTGAATGAAATCTTTTGTAAATAATTGCAGCCATTATGTATGGAGCTCTTTCTTGGTGCCCCACCCCGTGTTACACGTTTTACATGCTGTATCTTTCCGAGCACTTGCAAGGTAGGCACTGTATATCAGTTTTAGATATTAGGTCACTGAGGCTTAACACAAGGGCAGACACTCACCCAAGGTTACCGAGTCACAAAGTGGCAGAACCAGAATTCAAAACCCAGGTTTGTGGCCACATGCAGTGGCTCACACCTGTAATCCCAGCACTTTGGGAGGCCGAGGTGGGAGGATTGCTTGAGGCCAGGAGTTCAAGGTCACAGTGAAGCTATGATTGCACCAATGCACTCCAGCCTGGGTGACAGAGTGAGACCCTGTCTCTGAAAACAAAAACAAACCCACGTTGGTTAGTTCCTTGAACAAACCTTCCTGGCTCTAAGTTTTCAGTAATGAGATGCTAATATTTTCTTTCTTTTTTTTTTTTTTTTGAGACAGAGTATTACTCCGTTGCCCAGGCTAGAGTGTAATGGTGTGATCTCAGCTCACTGCAACCTCTGCCTCCAAGCTTCAAGCGATTCTCTTGCCTCCGCCTCCTGAGCAGCTGGGATTACAGACACGCACCACCACGCCAGGCTAATTTTTGTATTTTTAGTAGATATGGGATTCTACTATGTTAGCCAGGCTGGTCTCGAACTCCTGACCTCATGATCTACCCACCTCAGCCTCCCAAAGTGCTGGGATTATAGGTATGAGCCACCGAGCCTGGCTAATGATGCTACTATATTCATAGTGAGAAATACTTATGAAAAAAGAAGACTCAGGCCGGGCGCAGTGGCTCATGCCTGTAATCCTAGAACTTTGGGAGGCCAAGGCGGGTGGATCACGAGGTCAAGAGATTGAGACCATCCTGGCCAACATGGTGAAAACCCATCTCTACTAAAAATACAAAAATTAGCTGAGTGTGGTGGCGTGCAGCTGTAGTCACAGCTACTCGGGAGGCTGAGGCAGGAGACTTGCTTGAACTCGGGCGGTGGAGGTTGCAGTGAGCCAAGATCACGTCACTGCACTCCAGCCTGGCCCCTGGTGAGAAAAAGAAAAAAAAAAAAAAACTAGAAAAAAGAAAAAAAAAAAAAGAAAAAAGAAAAAAAAAACTAGACTCATTTATTTTTATTAGCCATGTGCATTTCTTTGATAAAATTTAAAACCCTACCTCACGCTGCACATAAAAATCAGTTCTAGATAGATTGCCAACCTAAGGGTAACTCAAATGAGAAAGCTGTTGAAAAATAACAGAAGATGCCAGGTGCAGTGGCTCACTCCTATAATGCCAACAATTTGGGAGGTCAAAGTGGAAGGATCATTTAAGTCCAGGAGGCTGAGGCAGGTGTATCACCTGAGGTCAGGGGTTCAAGACCAGCCTGACCAACATGGTGAAACCCTGTCTCTAATGAAAATACAAAAATTAGCTGGGTGTGGTGGTGTGCGTCTAATCCCAGCTACTCAGGAGGCTGAGGCAGGAGAATTGCTGGAACCTGGGAGGTGGAGGTTGCAGTGAGCAGAGATCATGCCATTGCAATCTAGCCTGGGCAACAGAGTGAGACTGTCAAATAAATAAATAAATAGAGATAGAAATAAACAAAATTAGCCAGGCGTGGTGGTAGTACCTGCCTGTGGTTCCAGCTACTGGGAGGCTGAGGTGGGATGATTGCTTGAGTCAGAGAGGTAGAGGCTGCAGTGAGCTCTGATGATGCCACTGCACTACAGCCTAGGTGACAGAGCAAGACCCTAGCTCTAAAAAAATAAAATAAATAAACCAATAAAAATGGACAACCCAATAGAAAACCGGGCAAGGCACTTGAACAAGCACATCACTAAAAGGATATCCAAAAGGCTGATATGCAAATGAAGAGATGTTCAATTTCATTACTCAGCAGGGAAATGCAAATTAAAACTACTATGAGCCACCACTACACACCCACCAGAATGACTAAAAATAAAGCACCTGACAATGCTTTATTGGTGCCAAGTGTTGGCAGGGATGTGGAACGATGGAAATGTTCTAACATGGCTGGTGGGAGGAGAAGAAATTATGACGATCACTTTGGAAACCTCTTTGGCTATATCTACCAAAGATAAAGATATATACACCTTATGACCCAGCCTCTTTTCTCTCTCTCTCTTTTTTTTTATTTGTGCAATCTCGGCTCACTGCAACCTCCACCTCCCTGGTTCAAGCAATTCTCCTGCCTCAGCCTCCCGAGTAACTGAGATTATAGGCATGCACCACCATGCTCCAATAATTTTGTATGTTTAGTATAGACGGGATTTTTCCATGTTGGTCAGGCTGGTCTCGAACTCCTGACCTCAGATGATCTGTCTACTTCGGCCTCCCAAAGTGCTGGGATTACAGGTGTGAGCCACCATGGCTGGCGTCAGCCATCTTATACTCTTGGCTTATATCCAACAGAAACGTGTATGTGTGTTTAACAAAATACGTACTAGAATGTTGAATGCAGCACTATTTGCAAAAGACACACACAAAAAAAGGAAGTAACTCAAATTTCCATTGACAACTGGTTTTCATATATAAACCAACTGATAAATAAATTGATAAATAAACTATTGAAGGCTGGGCATGGTGGCACAGCTCATGCTGTAATCTCAACACTTTGGGAAGAGCAGGCAGGCAGATCACCTGAGGTCAGGAGGTCAAAACCAGCCAGGCCAACATGGAGAAACCCCATCTCTACTAAAAATACAAAATTAGCTGGGCATGGTGGCACACGCCTGTAATCCCAGCTACTTGGGAGGCTGAGGTGGGAGACTCACTTGAACCTGGGAGGTGGAGGTTGCAGTGAGCCGAGATCGTGCCATTGCACTCCAGCCTGGGCAACAGGAACAAAACTCTGTCACAAAAACGAAACGAAACAAAAAACCACTATTGATACATAAGTGGGGGCGTATTCACATAATGGAGTACTCCTTGGCAATGAGAAGGAAAATGGGTTCCAATCATACGCCCGACTCAGATACATTTCCTAATCATAAAGTGGAGTAAAAGAGTTCATTCTGTATAGTTCTATTTACACCATGTGGAAAAAGAGGCAAAGTGAAACCACTGTGTATAAGCAGGCATACTTAGGTAGGGAAACCAAAGTCAGGTAAAAGTTAAGCGGATTCTGTCACCGGAAGGAGAAAGCTGTGCTGGAGAGGAAGCAGGTGGGGGATTGGGGGAAGCCCGTAAGATTTTTCTTTCACCTGGTGGGTGTATTCTCTTTGTCATATTCGTTCAGTGGGACATTTACATCTTATGTACTGTTCTGCATGTATATCACGTTTCATAATTTTTTTTTTCCTGAACATCTTTCTTGAATTAATACATCTCGTAATTTAAAAGGTTTAAATCTGCTGGGCACAGCTGCTCACACCTGTAATTCCAGCACTTTGGGAGGCTGAGGTGAGCAGATCACTTAAGGCCAGGAGTTCGAAACCAGCCTGGCCACCACAGTAAAACCCCATCTCTACTAAAAATACAAAAATTAGCCAGGCATGGTGGCACACGTTTATAATCCCAGCTACTCAGGAGGCTGAGGCATGAGAATCACTTGAGCTTGAGAGCTGGCAGTTGCAGTGCGCCGAGATCTCACCACTGCACTCCAGCTTGGGCGATGGAGTAAAGTGACTTAGAAAACTAGGCTTATTATAACCCTGTCTTACAAACTTGGCAGACGAGATGTCTTGGGTCTGATAATAAATAGAAGATTGTATAGGGTCACTTTGCTCTGTGCTAGGCACTGTTCTAAGGATTTCTATCTACGTATTATTTAATCCTTGCGACAACCCTATAAGGTGCTACTATTGTACCCATTTCACAGATGGGGAAACTGAGGCGCCATGTGGTTAAATCACTTGTCTAAGCTAGTCAATACTGGAGAGAGATTTATGAACAGGCTATCTAGCCCCAGAGTTGATGCTGTTTCCCACCACAAGCTTATACCTGAGCTATCCACCCTCATCTGCCTGTCAGGGTCCAACCAGATGGAATTCCAGTGGGCCTTTTTCACCTGGGCTGGTGGTTGGGAATTCAGGAGCTACATGAACTTGGATAGGGAAAATGTTTTTTTTTTCCTACCTCTCCTTTTACTCGCTTTAATCTAGCAGTTCTCAAAATGTGGTCTGGGGACACCTATGGGTCCCCAAGACCTTTTTCAGGGTGTTAGTGAGATCAAAACTATTTTTATAATTACACTAAGATGTTTGTCCTTTGCATTCTCCAGAGACTACCTGATCCGTGATAATGTCATCACTCTGATGGCTAACAGAAATACATGCATGTATATTCGTGTGTTTTTAAAACTCAGTTTTCAGCCAGGCGCGGTGCTTCATGCCTGTAGTCCCAGCTACTCGGGAGGCTAAAGCTTGAAAATCACTTGAACCTGGGAGGCAGAGGTTGCAGAGCACTCCAGCCTGGGCAACAGAGCGAGACTCTGTCTCAACACACACACACACACACACACAGTCTCAATAGCACTGGTTTCCTTTGTAATTCTGTACATTTATTTTATGCATGTATCAACATGATCCTGAGAAGGGCTTAACCAGCTTGCCAGAGGCACCTTCATCACTTAAAAGGTTAGAAACCTCCCATTCTGGAAGAACTAAGAATAAGGGGAGGTTATCATTGGTGGCCACAGGAGTGGCGGGTACTCAAGTTTGGCTAATAGAGCTGCTTTTGTTATATTTTAGGCTGTAATGGAGACTCTGGAAGTGGGAAGGAAAAAAAAAAAAAACACAGTGCAAAAGGCTCGTTTTGAATTTCCCACACGCCTAGTGCCAATTTCTGAAATTAGTGTCCACAACCAATAGAAGTCTATATCCTCTGAATTTACAAAGCCACGTGGTAGCGGGTCATTGTATCTGCAATCAGGATACTATGGGGAAATTGGAAATCTGGACCCCCCAGACTTTTCCTGCTTCTCCTTTTGTGGCAAGCCCTCCCCACATTCAAACAGCTTGCAAAGGTTTACAGGGAAGAAACCTAACTTGCTTCCTAGACGTCAGCTTCTGGAGTTCATGCAAAAAGAACAGCTGATTCTTACCTAGCCCTTACTCTGGGCCGGGCCCTGTTATCAGCATGAAGTTTCAGGCATCAACTGGTTTACTCCTCACAACAGCCCGTGGGGTATAGACGATCATCACCTCCTTTTTACAGGTGAAAACACCGGAGGTCCTGCGAGGTTGAGTAACTCACCCAGGTCGCGACAGCTCAGAAAGCCCACAGCAATTCCGGGGATCCGGTTTTGTTTTCAGGGTGCCCCGGGCTTCTGAGGAGGAGTCTGTGGGCTCAGCATGGAGAAGGTGGCAGCCGGAAGGAATTGCGAGGGAGATGCAGGCAGGCTGGGAAGGTTGGGGATCCCCCGGTACCTGCACATCTGGGTACCTGGGTGGGGATCCGGCAGGGCCAAGGTAGGGGCCGGTGTCCGTGTCCTGGGAGGGCCCCCAGCCGATGAGTGGGCGCCTGGGGGGCGAGCGCAGGCTGACCTGCCCGGGCGCTCACCTGGTGGCCAGCTTGGAGGTGGCGGCGGCGCACCAAGCCTTCCTGGGTCCCCCTTCCTGCGCCACGCCCTGTGGGGGGGGGGTAGGCGGGTGGGCGTGGGGCGCCCGGGACCGGCCGGACCTGTGGGACCCGGGGCCCTGGCTGTCTGGGGAGTCCGTCACCCCGAGGCGACCGGCTCTTCCGGGGCTGGGACGGCTGTAGGCGGCAGGCGGCCTCGGCAACCGCGAACTCATAAATACCGCAGCGGCGCGGGTGGCGGGAGACGCGCGCGCGTGCGGGCAGCCCGCGCCCCTGAGGGTGAGCCGGGGTCCGGGAGGGCGCCCCTACTCCCGGATGGTCCCGACCTGGCTCCAGTCTGGCAGCTGGAGACCGAGCTGGAGCCGGGGTTGGAGGAAGCGCTGGGGGTGAGGGGTGGGTACAGATCGGGGAAGGGCTGGGTCGCTGGGGATGAGCAGAGAGGATGCGGCCTCTCTGGCCAGGATGGACTCTAAGGGATCTGGGGGTGGCGTGGGAGGATTGCGATCACTAGGAGCAAAATGGAAGGCTAAGCATGGAGTAGAGCTGCCAGGTCCCGGCACGTCGGGGGTGGGGGGGGGCGGGGGAGTGCAGGCATGTTTGGAATCTGGGGAGTAGGTAGGAGAACTGGGGTTTCTAACAGCAGGATGGAAAGCTGGGGGTTGGGATGTCGAATGCAACCTTCTCCACAGCCTCCACCCCATTCCCAGACCCCCAGCACTGACAGTGAGCTCTGGTTAGGAGCAAGGCTCCAGAATCAGGCCCTCCTGGGTTCAAATCCTGGCTCCAGTGCATGCTAGCTGTGCAGCTGAATCACTCAGCTGCTCAGTTTCCTCATCTGTGATACGGGGATGATGAATGCTCACAGCCACCACCTCATAGCAATGTCGTGAGGCTCCCAGGAGTTAATCTATGTCAAGCACTTGGCACACCGGCAGGCAGGCTCAGAGAGCTCTGCTGCTGCTCCTTAGTGATTCTTACTTGGGGTTTCTCTCTCCAGCGTCTGGATAACTGCCCGTCTTGAACAAGACCTTCCTGTCCTCCTGCCTCTCTCCCCCAGAGTGCTGGTGTTCCCCATCCTCCCTGCCCTTCCTGCTGTACCTGTGGGGAGCTGATCTCCTCAGTCCACCTCCCCCCCCACTTTCCCGTCTGCTGTCACCACCCCACCACCATGCACTCCCTTCCTGGCTGCTGGTCCTGCTGCTGTCTGCTCCTGCTATGCTCCTTGGGAGTCCAGGGGTCCCCGAGGGCTTCCAGCGCTGCCCCAGAGCAAGTCCATCTGTCTTACCCAGGTAAGTGTCCCTGACCCCTCTCTACGCCTCTCCCAGCAAGGCCCAGCGGTGCTACGTTGTGAAGGGCTCAGAAATCCCAAACTGTGGGCCCCTAGGCAGGTGGCTTGTTCCTCCTGAGCCTCGGTCACCCACCTCAGTGAAATGGGGCATATAGGCCGTGGTACTAGACCGTATATGGCGCTCAGCCCACAGTGAGGGCTCTCCCCTCTCTAAAGCGGGCTGCTGCTGTTCTTGTTCATTGATTGCATCCCTGTCATGTCTCCAGGACCTGGCACGTTCATTTGTGCATGGTAGGTCTTAGAGCCAGTTGTGGAAGGAACTAGTAGGTGATGACAGAGCTGGGTTACCCTGTCCCTTCATCCCTCCTCTCCTTTTCCCCACAAGCCCGGCTGCCTCCTGATCTTTGATTAGGATCCTTGCATTGTGGGGGTGAGAGCTTGGACTCTGGACCCTCAGCACTCAGACCACGTGGGTTAGAATCCCAGCTTTGCGAGGTACCTGCTGTGTGATCTTGGGCAAGTGGCTCAACCTCTCTGGCCTCAGCCTTCTCATCTGGATAATGGGGTAATATTAGTACAACCTCATGGTGAGGTGTAATGAGTTGCTACCTGTAAACAGGTAGAACTGAGGCTGCGTATGGTGGCTCATACCTGTAGCTCTAGCAGTTTGGGAGGCTGAGGCAGGAGGATCACTTGAGGCCGGGAGTTTGAGACCAGCCTAGGAAACACAGTGAGACCTCTGCCTCTTAGGAAAAAAGAAAAAAACAATCTTACCCAGGTGTGGTGGCATGCACCTGTAGTCCCAGCTACTTGGGAGACTGAGGTAAGAGGATTGCTTGAGCCCAGGAGTTCAAGGCTACAGTGAGCCATGATTGGCGACTATACTCCGGTCTGGGCAACAGAGAGAGACCCTGTCTTTAAAAAAAAAAAAAAATGGAGGAGGCGGAGCACAGTGGTGCATGCCTATAATCCCAGCACTTTGGGACGCCAAGGTGGGTGGATCGCTTGACCTCAGGAGTTCAAGACCAGCCTGGGTAACACAGCGAAACCCCATCTCTACAAAAAAATATAAAAATTAGCTGGGCGTGGTGGCTCGTGCCTGTACTCCCAGCTACTTGGGGGCTGAGGCAGGAGGATCACTTGAGCCCAGGAGGCAAAGATTGCAGTGAGCCAGGATCATGCCATTACCCTCCAACCTGGGTGACAGAGTGAGACCCTGTCTCAAAAAAATAAAGGTGAGGGAGACAGAACTGAGCTTGGCATGTAGCAGCAATTTCCATACATTTTTAATCTCAGGACTGTTTTACACTGCTAAAATGTATGGAGAATCTCAAAGAGCTTTAGTTTGTGTGCATTATAGCTAGCAATATTTACTATATTTTACTATATGTACTATATTTACTAATATTTCCTATATTAGGTATTAAATCTGAGGCATTTAAATTCTTTTCTTGTCAGCCGGGCATGGTGGCTTGCTCCTGTAATCCCAGCACTCCGGGAGGCCGAAGCAGGCGGATCACAAGGTCGGGAGTTTGAGAACGGCCTGACCAACATAGTGAAACCCCATCTCTTCTAAAAATACAAAAATTAAGTGGGCATGGTGGTGCACACCTGTAATCCCAGCTACTCAAGAGGCTGAGGCAGGAGAATCGCTTGAACCCGGGAGGCAGAGGTTGCAGTGAGCTGAGATCACGCCACTGCACTCCAGCCTGGGCAACAAAGTGAGACTCCATCTCAAAAAAAAATTTATTGTCATTTAAAATCACCAGTAACAAATGCCTTCTGTATTAATGTAAGTGGTATTTTTTATGAAAAAACTATATTTTGCACAAGAAGAAATTCAGTAAAGAGAGTGGCATTGACTTGCATCTTCTAACAATCTTTTATTTTTTATTTTTTTGAGACAGGGTCTCCCTCTGTCACCCAGGCTGGAGTGCAGTGGCACAATCTTGGCTCACTGCATCCTCCACCCTGCAGGGTTCAAGCGATTCTCTCACCTCAGCCTCCCGAATATCTGGGATTACAGGCACCCACCACCATAGCTGGCTAATTTTTATATTTTTTTACAGAGATAGACTTTCACCATGTTGCCCAGGCTGGTCTCGAACTTCTGAGCTCAAGCAATCCTCCCGTCTTGGCCTCCCAAAGGGCTGGGATTATAGGCATAAGCCACTGTGCTTGGCCTGAAATTCTTTAGTATCTGGTTTAGTAACTGACACCTGGATTCTCCTCAGATCTGTTTTCATTTCAGTCTGTTGTGATTTGTTGTTTTGGATTTTGCCTATGAAGAGACTGTTCTTGTGCAGACATGTGGTTGAAACAGGGAGAAAAGCTGTTTGTTTTTTGAGACAGGGTTTGGCTGTGTCAGGGTTTGGCACTAGAGTGTAGTGGGACAAACGTGACTCCTTGCAGCCTCAGCTCCCAGGCTCAAGCGATCCTCCCACCTCAGTCTCTCTAATGGCTGGGACCACAGGTGCATGACACCATCCCCGGATAATTTATTTTTCTTTTTTTGAGATGGAGTCTCACTCTACTGTCCAGGCTAGAGTGCAATGGTGTGATCTTGGCTCACTGCAACCTTCGCCTCCTGAGTTCAAGCGATTCTCCTGCCTCAGCCTCCCCAGTTGCTGGGATTACAGGCGTGTATCACCACGCCCGGCTGGTTTTTGTATTTTTCGTACAGACAGGGTTTCACCATGTTGGCCAGGTTGGTCTCAAACTCCTGACCTCAAGTGATCCACTC
>CAUYLG010075118.1:0-23692 GCA_963573385.1 Cacajao melanocephalus | reverse complement strand
ATTTTACCATCACAAAACGCAAAAAAAAAAAAATCCTCAAAGCTATAACATAATATATTGACTGAAAAGAATTTTTCTATTTATAAACTTTTGACTATTTCTAATCTTTTGCAGTAAAACGCTGAAAGCAGCCAGGATGGTAGAGGCATGAATTAGGAATCCAAGAAGAGAGACCCAAGAGCTTTGAAACTCAATATGGCTACACACCCACTAAAATAGGTAAAATTAAAGAGACTGACGATATCAAAATGTTAGCAGGGATATGGAGCAACAGGAACTTCCATATATCTTCACTGATGGGATAGTAAAATGATACAAGCATTTTTTAGTATATGTGCAGCTGAAGCCAGCTCTACAGTTTTTTTTTGTTTTTTTGTTTTTTGTTTTTTTGAGACGGAGTTTCACTCTGTTGCCCAGGCTGGGCCCGATCTGGCTCACTGCACCCTCCCAGGTTCAAGTGATGATTCTCCTGCCTCAGCCTTCTGAGTAGCTGGGATTACAGGCACCCACCACCACGACCAGCTAATTTTTGTATTTTTAGTAGAGACAGAATTTCACCATATTGGCCAAAACTAGTCTCAAACTCCTGCCACAGGCAATCCACCCACCTCGGCCTCCCAAAGAGCTGGGATACAGGCATGAGCCACCACGCCAGGCCCACAAGCATTTTTAAAAACACAGTTTCTCAGAAAATTAAAACATAAAATTGCCCTATGATCTACTCAAACCAAATCTAAATATACAACCATGAAAGATAAAAGAGTAAATCCACAAAAAACTTATATAAGACTTTGTAGTCTTAACTGGAAACACCCCAGGTGACCCTCAACAGTGAATAGATTAATTATGGTATATACATACAGTGGAATACTACATAGCAATAAAAAGGAACTATCGATATCCGCAACAAACACGAAACTCAAAAACATTCTGCTGAGTGGAAAAAAAAACCAAAAAACACCTTACCCAGAAAAATACACACAGTACTACAGACTCTATAGGATCCCACTTAAGTTCTAAAACAGGCAACTTTCTACGGCACCAAAAAAAAAAAAAAGGCTAGGTGGTTGATGGAAGGTAAAGTAAAGTGACTAAAATGACTAGGAAAAAGCAAGAAAAAACCTTCTAGTCAATTACAATGTTCTATATCTTGATGGGGCTTGGGCTACACAGGTGTAAGCATTTGTGAAAACTCATGGAATCACAACCATATGCATTTCATTGCATACCAAAATTAGGTCAAAGACGTAAAAAATGAAGTTGAATATAGGCAAATAAGTTCACATCGCTGAAGTGACATGTACTGGTGTCATCTACTGATACATGCAACTTACTCTGAATTGCTCCCCCAAAATAAAATGGAGTTATAACCAATTATAATACAGTAAAATGCTAATTGTAGATGATGGCCATATGTGTGTCCACTGCCCAATTCTTTCAACTTTTCTGTATGTCTGAAAATACAAAAATGGTAAGGAAAATTTTCACAAGCATTAGGAGACCCCGCCCCCAAAAAAGGTGATAATTCAGTTGGTGGTAAAGTTTCTGTTATTAGATGTTACACACCTCACTGCCTCACAAAACACACTACCTTTGAAATTCGCTAAACCAATACCCCAATCACTTACTATCCCTGGGGAAACTTACAGGTACATTTCAGGAAGTGTTGTTTCCTATCAAAAACTCTTCACATTGAGCTCTTCAGCGATTAAGTCAATAATTATGGAAAATACGACATATTCAACAATACACTAAAGTTATTTGTTAAATTCCACCAAGGTTCTTAATTAACCGCAAGATTTGTATTCCTGAACAAAGTTTAAGCAATATTCTCCATTAACTCCCATTTTCTTTTATTTGGTTGCAACCGCTAATATCAACATTGTTCTCGCCCCTGTAAAATCAAACAAAAACCTACCCAATGATTGGCATCTAAGAGACGACAGACACACTAAAAGGAAAAGAGCAAGTCATCGATGAATGAAAGTCATTCACATTTCTCCTTAAGCCTAGTACTATTACTATTACTTAACACGGAGCTAAAAACGGTTTCTACGTCATAATTTTTTTAAAAAAAGGTTGCAAGGTGGGAAAGATTTCAGGAGTTAAAATACAGAACTAAACGTACATGTGCAACTCACCCCAAAACCTACGTTAACAAACAGGCAGGTAAAACAATGAGGATCCCACCCACCCTCTTTTAATAATTCATTAAACAAAACCGCAGCTTGAGCTAAAGCGAACTCTCGCCCCCGCCCAGCCTCCACCCCGCCCGGAGCCAGCCAGTGGGTCCCTTTCCTTTGTGAAGAGTTGGAGGAGAGGCGACTGAGGGCGGGGAACTGGGAGAGGAGGCTGAGGGTCGACGGATCCTAGAGAAGGAAGGCTCCGAGAAAAGCAGCGTCGGCCCGTCCCACAAACAGGCCGCGCCGCCACGCCACAAACCACTGCGGTGTCCCAAGGCGCAAACCCACGAACTTGGGGTGTGATCTAATTTGGGACGACGCCCGGGAGAATGGCCGAGGGCACCTCGGAGGTCGACCCCTCTCCCATGCCCTTCCAAAAGGTCTCCAGGGGCGACGGGCGGAGGTCCTGCCGCCACCCCCACCCCGGCCCGAGCCCCAGACGGCCTCACCTGCTGGACGGAGCTATTCTCGGGCACAGCAAATTCCTCCTTCTCCTTCGGGGTCTTCACGGTGACTTTCATAATTTTGGGCTCCGCAGAGGCAGCGGCCGCGGAGGCGCCGGCACCTTCGGCTCCGGCGGCGCTATCCTGGGAGCCCGGAGGGCCGCCGCTTTCACCACTCTCGGCCATGGCGGCGGCGGCGGCGGCGGTGGCGGCGGTGGCGGCGGTGACTCAGGCGACTCAGGCGAGCAGGAGGGAGCGGGTGAGCGAGGAGGAGCCGGCAGACGCCAGAGCCGGCAGGCCTGGGCAGCGAAGAATGCAGAGCACGCCGCCTCAGTAGCAACGGGCGCAGGGCCACTCTAACGAGTGTGGGGCCTCGGAGCTCGGTGCAGGCTCCGGCGCGGGCCCGGGTCAGGCGCTGGGCAGACACGGTGTGCTCAGGCGTCGCTCGCTCACATCCACATCCGCAGCAGCCACCGCTTCCTCCTCCCTGCCCCTTCCCCCACGTCCCTCCACCGGCGCCGCGCGGAGCACGCCGGGTAACGCGCCTGGCGGCGTCGCCGAGTCATTCCCGTCTGGCGCCGCTTTGAGCTCAGCCTACGTGCCTTTTCCTTTCCCGCTCCATTGCCCAAAGTGTAGGCGAAGCAAGCGTGAAGGACTGAAACCAAAATGGGGCGGGGTAGGTCAGTTCATTTTTTTTTTCACTCCCTTCACCAAAAACTGAATCACAGTTTGTAGTTAAGCACTGTAACGGCGCACCTAGATGACGTCACGGTTAGCGAAATTACTAGAAAGGGACCCCTGGGCTCTGCGGCCGCTGATACGCTTGCGCGCTCGCGGTCTAGGTAGTCTTCCCACCTTACCTCATGCCCGGCTGGCCGGTGCTCATCCTTCCGCGCCGTCACGGTCGCCTTATCCGGCCTTGCCTTTCTGCGTACTCTGCGTTCCCCGCTGGGAGGAGGGTCTGATGATAAAATAACGGCGAGGTATTTTGTTATTTTAATACACTTAGCGTTTGATATTTGGAGGGCTCATATTGCCCTGTGTGGGGGAGTTGGGATAAGTTAATGGCGGAAAGGACCTCAGCACAACGGACAGAAAATGGAGTAAACGCCCGTGACTGCCCTGCGCAATCCCGCAGAGTCATTGCTTCATGGCCAGAGCTTATTTACTGCCCTCAGGTCAGCCTGGTTTGGTCAGACGATCAATCAGGCGACTTGTATTGACAGTGGCCTGCTGCTGTCATGACAGCGGCCTCTGCTGCTGTGATGACAGCTGTGCGCGAGCGCCCCCAGATTCTCTGTGAACTCGATTTCTTGCAGTGTGTGGGGCTGAACAGGGTGTCCGAGGAGTGTCCACCCAACTGGGACAATTAAATATAGCTAAAGTGTTCACTTTATATTCTGTCAGATTAACTTACTGCTCTATTTCAGGCTTTAACTGGCATTAAGGATAGTTCTAAAATTATTTTCAGTGTAATACAGATAGAACTAAGAAATAAATTATACCTGAGAATCCTAATTTGAAATGACGTCCTTTGCTTTTAAAGATGACTTGCAAGAAATGTACAAACCAGCACATTAACTATATTAATCAGTGTTGCACAATTTAAATCCTGACAGCCCACTGTGACCCAAATCTGCAAAGATGCATTCTGCATTTCTGCTCCTAAGCCGTCCAACCCTGTTCTGAGAATAAATACTGTTACATAAACACGACTTTTTAGCAGAGCTCTATGGAATCTGGGTCTAAGAGAATTCTGAGGATATCAATTTCAATATAGACATCATTTGATATCACCTAAATTCCTGGCAGCGTGGCTCAATAACAAGGCCCTCTGCTGAATGAAGGATGACTACTTGGTTATGTCTAGGTGTGAGGTAATCACTGCTTCTCAAGGTAGAAAGTGTCACAACTGGACAAGCAATCGTTTGGAATTTCTTCCAAACGTCTAAATAAAATTTTTCTTCAACTTCATTAGCTCCCCATTACTTGTTATCTTCTGTCATGCTGTGTCTTACCTGCACACTTTGCCTAGGCTGCCTTCCTTTTGTCTTGCCTTCGCCTATCTAACTTCTACTTATCCTGTATCACATTCCCCAGGAAGACTTCACTCCCTACCATTTAGAGGTACGTTTTTCTCTTGATTCTCCGGTAAATACCCTGTATGTGTGTGTGTCTCTCCCTGCATTTATGGACTTTGCAATTACCTGTGTCTACATTATTGTCTAAAAACTTTTGATGTGTGTGACACCATAAGGTAATAAGATTTATCTGTAAGAAGATACTGTATATTTATTGATTGCTATGGTATTTTTTAAGATATAATCCTGACCTGTAAGAGACACTGGAGGTGAGGGGACTATGGTCTAAATCAGAGATTAGCAAACTGTCTGGGAGGACTAAATAGTAAATATTAGGTTGGTGCCAAAAATAAATAGCAAAAACCCCAATTATTTATGCAGCAATCTAAAATTTTAGGCTTTGTGGTCCACAGGATTTCAGTCTAAAATACTCTGTTCTGCCCTTGTATCACAGAGGACCTGTAGACAATACATACATGAATAATCGTAGCTGTATTTACTGAAAACTCTACTTGCAGAACAAAAACAGACATAGAATCTGATTTGGCCCACAGAAGAGAGTTTACCAACCCAAGTCTAGATGTTTATTTGTGGCATTTTCTTCCGAGTGGTTTTTGTTTGTTAAATGGTCGGTCTGGAGAAAATTTTAAGAGCATATTTTATCACAATTAATGTCCCAATACTGTATAATACTGTATTGAATTGAACATGCAAGAATAATAAGACTAAGTTTCTGCCATCAAAAACTTAGAGTGATAGTTGGATGGTGGGGGTGAGGCATGGGAGGGAGATTGGCAGTGATGTGCTGGTAAGTGACTAATAACCAACCCTCCTGAAAATAAGCTTTGATTTATAACATTTGCCAATTTCCTTGATGTGAATGCTTACCAACATGAGATCACCTGCCTCACAAAACACTTGAAATTTTACCAGTAAGCCCTCACAAGCCAGTATGAGCCAGCTCCAACTGAAGATGTTTCATTTTGAGAAAATGTGTTATTTAGAGTTCAAGTATATTGATAGGTTATTCACATGATAGAATAATTCTTTTTTGACAAAATGATTCAGTCAACTCAATCAATAAGAATTCATTGAGTACCCTCTGACAAACTTTAATCCTCTAGTCCTGTCCAGGAACATACCTTTAATACAAGGTAGTACATATGTCATGTAAGTGATATAAATAACATGCTTTATCTTGTTACTACCTTACACAAAAATCTATATTCAGTTTCCCACTGCTTAGAAAATAAAGCCAAAGCTTCTTAACTAGGTCTTCCACGGCTAACTCCTGGTGTTCACTCCTGTTGCTCTCAATATATACACTCTATTCCAGTCAAATACCTTTATTACCCTCTCTGGAAGCACTTGTACATTATACTTTTATTACTTCCGAACATTCCTTCAAGTCACTACACCCACCTCCTTGTACCCATTATTGTCACCTGCTCTCTAAAACTGTCCTTGAATACCCAAGCTACAGAATCATTTCATTTGTCTGACCTTCCGTCATAATTACCTGCACAATTCACTTGACCATTCATCACTTGTAGCACAGCTTCTATTATCTTAAACCGTTTCTCCTGCTACCAGTCTACTTTATACCCTCATTAGTTCTGACCTAGATTATAGCAATAACCTCCTACTGATTCCTCTGCCTTAATCTAAAGTCTCCATCCTGAACTCTATTTTCCATTGATGCCATATATTATCCTAGAACAAAGCTTTGATCATGACACCTGCTTGAAAATTTCTAGTCACTCTCACCAGAGTGTTAGGAATAATGTCTAAACTTTGTGGAATGGTGTCCAGGGGCTTCTGGGACCCAAAGACCTTGTTCTTCACTCAAATTGTATTCTCAACCAAACTGGTCAACTAAGCTCTCCAAGCACGTCTTGCACTTTCCAGCTTCAACTGCAAGTAGAAATTCTTCCCCCTTATTTTGACCCCGTCATTTTACCCATCCTGCAAGACTCAATGTGACATTCCCATCTGAAATAGTCTTTAAATCCCACATATTCCCATATAGCTTTATTACCTTTTTGATGTCAGTTACTACATTCTGCCTTGTATCATACTTCTGTGCATATCTCCTTTATTAAAGGCCTTGAAAACATGGATCAAGTCTTAATCATCATTTATACCAGAGGTCCCCAACACCTGGGCCATGGACCAGTACCAGTCTGTGCCTGTTAGAAACTGGGCTACACAGCAGGAAGTGAGTGACAGGCGAGCAAGCATTACTGCCTGAGTTTTACCTCCTGTCACATCAGCAGCAGCATTAGATTCTTATAGGAGGGTGATCCCTATTATGAACTGTGCACGTGAGGAATTTAGGTTGCGTGCTCCTTGTGGGAATCTAACTAATGCCTGATGATCTGAGAAGGAAGAGTTTCATCCCAAAACCATCTCCCCTTGACCCCCAGTCTATGGAAAAATTGACTTCCACAAAACCTGTCCCTGGTGCCAAAAAGGTTGGGGAACTGCTGGTCGATGCAAAAGTAATTGTGGTTTTTGCACTGTTGGAAATTGTCATTTGATATTGAAATACATTCTTAAACAAATGTGGTTATGTTATACATCATTTTAATGTGCATTTCTTTATTTTTTTGCTAATGACTTACTGCTGTTTATATTATTTTAGACTGTGGAAATTATGTTAGGCATAAAACAAATTCAAGCAATTTTCTTATTCGAGTTCAAAATGGGTTGTAAAGCAGCGGAGACAACTTACGACATCAACAATGTATTTGGCCCAGGAACTGCTAATGAGAACGTAGAGTGCAGTGGTGGTTCAAGAAGTTTCGCAAAGGAGAGGAGAGCCTTGAAGATGTGGAGCATAATGGCTGGCCATTGGAAGTTGACAACAACCAATTAAGAGCAATCATCGAAGCCAGTCCTCTTACAGCTACACGAGAAGTTGCCGAAGAACTCAGTGTTGACCATTCTACAGTTGTTTGGCATTTGAAGCAAATTGGAAAGGTGAAAAAGCTTGATAAGTGGGTGCCTCATGAACTAAGTGAAAATTTTAAAAATCATCGTTTTGAAGCGTCATTTTCTCTTAATCTACGCAACAGCAGTGAACCATTTCTCGATCAGATTGTGACGTGCCACAAAAAGTTGATTTTATACGATAACCAGTGATGACCAGCTCAGTGGTTGGACCAGGAAGCTCCAAAGCACCTCCCAAAGCCGAACTTGCACCAGAAAAAGGTCATGGTCACTGTTTGGTGGTCTGCTGCAGGTCTGATCCACTACAACTTTCTGAATCCTGGGGAAACTCTTAATCTGAGAAGTATGCTCAGCAATTCGATGAGATGCACCAAAAACTGCAATGCCTGCAGCCAGCATTGGTCAACAGAAAGGGCCCAATTCTTCTCCATGACAGAGCCCAACCACATGTTGCACAGCCAGCGCTTTGAAAGTTGAACGAATTGGGCTACAAAGTTTTGCCTCATCCTCCATATTCACCTGACCTCTCACCAACTGACTACCATTTCTTCAAGCATCTCGACAACTTTTTGGAGGGAAAATGCTTCCACAACCAGCAGGATGCAGAACATGCTTTCCAAGAGTTCGTCGAATCCCAAAGCATGGATTTTTATGCTACAGGAGTAAACAAACTTATTTCTTGTTGGCAAAAATGTGTTGATTGTAATCATTCCTATTTTGATTAATAAGATGTGTTTGAGCCTAGTTATAATGATTTAAAATTTACAGTCCAAAATCACAATTACTTTTGCACCAAGCTAATACCACACAGTGCCCATTGTAATTTCTTGGCATAAGAGTATTTATTGTTGAGCTGAATTGTTGAACTGTCATGTTTTCCACCAGAGAGGAAACTCCTTTAGAGCAATAGATCATATTTTATACTCCTTTGTCTCTCCCAAAGTTTTTAGTATAGTGACATAGATAGATGATTGATTAATTCAAAGAATGATAGATGTATACATACATGCTTTAGAACTTACTTGCTTTACAATAGAAGTTCAGAGAAAGGAAACATTCATTCACTGCCTGGGACAGGGGAAAGTGGAAAAGTAAGAGGTTTTCCTTAAGGAATGGATATGATTTTAAGTGTGTTGAGAGGGACAGTGTCTTGAAAAAGAGTTCATTATAGGAAATAGAAACTCTCCTAGAATACCAGTCTCAAAGTGGGTCCATAGTCTAGGAACAATTGGAACACTTCATAAATATCTCTAGGGCTACTTCAAAATCAAAGGGAATAAACTTCCAGTTGTTTCCGAGCATTAGGGCTGGAGAAGAGGTGGTGGTAAAGAGGGGTATTTATTAATTTGCCAACTAAAACTTTAGACACTGGCTAGGAGGTGCAAATACTAGATTGCTGCAAAAGTAATTGCGGTTTTTGTCATATTTTAATGACAAAACTGCAGTTTCATTTGCACCAAACTAATATATAGCCACTACAAACTTTGGATAAAAATTGCTATGTAGGATCCTACATTTTTCTTGGTGCTGTGCCAAGCACTGCATAACAAACAGAAGCAAAGAGGGGGCTGCAGCAACACAAGGTAAGGAGACATACCAGCCTCCGAAGAACACAGCTAGGGCTCTATTCGTTTTTTTGCTTTTTATTTTGAAGTAATTATAGGAAGTTGCAAAAATAGAACAGAGTCCTGTGTATCCTTGCTTCCCCCAGTGGTGGCATTTGATATTGTTGCATAATATCAAAATTAGGAAATTGACTTGTTAACCAGACTACAGAACTTATTTGATTTTTGTCATATTTTAACCTGCATTCATTTGCACATATGTGTGTATGCATGTAACTATGCAGTATTCCATGCATAAATGTGTGTATCACCAGTCTCACTATTTTTAATCCTTCCTGTATTACAGGGTTTTTTGACCTTGATACTATTGACATTTGGGGTCAGATAATTTTATGTTGTGGGGGGCTTTTCTGTGCATTGTAGGATGTTTAGCAGAATCCCTACTCACTAGATGTCAGTAGCAGTCCCACCCTACCCCTGTCATGACAATCAAAAATGTCTCTAGACTGTGCCAGATGTCCCATGGGAGGCAAAATTGCCCCTGGTTGAGAACCACTGCTGTAGAGAGAGCTGGTGGAATCATCCCTACCAACTGCATCTTTCCTCTTATTTCTCCTCTTACAAAGTGGAGTAGCAAATGTTATCAAGTATCAAAGAATGATATTTCACTACAAAGTCTTTTTAATTCTATTGAAATACTCAAGATAAACTTCACTGTGAATTTTTCCCAGTAGATGGTGAGTATTCCCAGGATTCCATTATAAATTTAATCTCAGTTACTGCATTTCACCTGCTCATCTCTTATCAAGAGTCTGGAATTTACCCAGGTCTTATGAAAATGCCTGAAAATATTTGAAGACTATTCTTTTTTTGACCTCTCTTACAAACAGGTTACTGCTGATAACCTAAGACAGACACAGTCCCTAAGGCAAGCAGAAGTGGTAAAACTGGTTCTCCTGGAAACATGAATAGAAGGATATATATTTTGATAAGTTAGACTCAGGCTTGGTCTTTTTTTGTGTAAAACTCTAAGCTTAATGATTTCAGTGGACACATTTTTTCAAAACATATTTGGAATCTGTTTCTTGACTTAGGAGGTTAGCTTATGTGAAGAGTCTGCCATCATCACAGATAAACTAAGTAAATGAGCCATGGGGAAATTATAGGTGCTTATTGAGGACAGAGAAAAGGTTAGAAATTTTCAACATCTGTAGTATGATGCCAATCATTGAAGAATTCCCCAGAGTGCTTCTGGGGGAAAAAAAATACTTCTAGAAGCTGAGGGGTGTTTTAAAAAGAAAGCATTGTCTTCCCATCATTTATTGCATTTGAATAATTCTTACAGCCTTTGTTCCCATTTGAGAATAGTCAATGAGTTTAAAGGTCAAGGCAGAACCTGTGGCTTATCTGAGTTCTATAATCTGTCAAAGAATTGTGAAGGATCTGCGTCTCTGCTTACAAGCTATCTATTTCATGAATACTAGCAGAAAACACAAGATTCCTACATGAGAAACAAAGGTGTTTGTTACAGCAGTATCAGTGGCCAGCGTGTCAGCATTTTCTGGCATCGTTACCCAAGCCCTAATTTCCACAGGGTGATACAGAAGAGCTAGGTGACACCTGTTCACACAGTGGTTTGCATTATAGGAGAGGAAATCCAAACATGGGAAACACAGATCTTTCATAATGGGCAGTAAGCATGACTTCCCTTTGCTCTGTAAGAAGATACTTTATCTTCTAAGACTGTTCACTATAGAAGTATCCTTGAAAAAATAGTCCAGGCTGGGTTTGGTGGCTCATGCCTGTAATCCCAGCACTTTTGGCAGCTGAAGTGGGCAGATTGCTTGAGCTCAGGAGATCGAGACCAGTCTGGGCAACGTGGCAAAACTCCATCTCTACATAAAATGCAAAAGCCAGGTGTGGTGGCACAAACCTGTTGTCCCAGCTACTCAGGAGGCTGAGATGGGAGAATTGCTTGCACCCAGGAGATTGAGACTGTAATGAGCTGAGATTGTGCCACTGCACTCCTGCTTGGGCCACAGAGCAAGACTCTCAAAAAAAAAAAAAAAGACAATTGTCCAGAAGAAAGACAGTGTATTAGTTTGCTATTGCTGCTGGAACAAGTTACCTTGAACTTAGTGGCTTAAAACAACACAGATGTATTAACTTAACAGTTCTGGAGGTCAGGAGTCCAAAATTGATCTGAAAAGGCTAAAATCAAAGTCTGTGTTCCTTCTGGAAGTTGCGAGGGAGAATCAATTGCCTTCTCAGTTTCTAGAGGCTGCCCAAGCCACATCACGCTAACCTCTACTTCATTGTCACATCTTCTCTGACTCTCTGCCTCCCTGTTTCCTTCATAAGGATCTTTGTGATGTTGGGCCCACTGAAGTAATCCAGGATTCTCTCCTCATCTTAATATTCTTAATTACCTCCTGCAGAGTCACTTTTGCATGTAAGGTGACATATTTTCAAAGGTTTTTTTTTCTTTTTTTTTTTAAGAAATAGGGTCTCAGTTACCCAGGCTGGAGTGCAATGGCACGATCATAGCTCACTGCAGCCTCAACCTCCCAAGCTCAAGCAGTCCTCCCACCTCAGCCTCCCCAGTAGCTAGGATCACAGGTATATATCACCATGCCTAGATAATTTATAATTTTTTTCTTTTTTTTCTTTTCTTTTTTTTTTTTTTTAAGAGATGGGTTCTCTCTCTGTTTCCCAGGATGGTCTCAAAATCCTGGGCTCCGGTGATCCTCCCACCTCAGCCTCCTAAAGTGCTGGAATAATAGGCCTGTGTCACTGTGCCCAGTCTCATCAAAGTTTCTGCCGATTAAAAGGTGGACATCTTTGGGCAGCCATTATTCTATCCACTATAGGCAGGCAGTGCCTTTATTCATAAGATGTGCAGAATCAGGAAAGACCTATAAAGAATTGTCTTTCGACAATATCCACCCCTTGTTTCTGTACTTTCTTGACTTCTGGCAAACTTTCCCATGAATATGCCACACTGTTAGTCTGATGAATCTGCACCAGGGCTGGGACCAAATCTTTTCAATTTGTTTCATAAAGCATTAATAAGGCTATTGTCAACGAGACTCCTGGTAGCAAGATAAGGCCAACCTGCAGTATTAATAACCATGCTTTCCAGTGTTCCAGGTCCAGTTAGCCAAACAAATCTCATAAAGCATTAGGGTCTACTTTGGCTGCCTCTGTGGCATTGTTTATGTATTGATTTTTTCCACTTGGCCCAAGTAATAAATCCAAGTACAGCAAGATGTATTAGCATTTGCCCATATTTTGTCATGGCCTGCAAAGAGGAAATCTAGGGCAGTTATATCAATTAACGACCCTAAAAAGTAAGGTGAGGTGGATTTGAGTCCCTTCTAGAGCCAATGTGATGCCACTGATCATTTCAGCTAAAGTTAGGAAAAATTTTTTTCCACTCTTAATTGGCTCACATTGTAGGAATAATTGCACAGGTGCATACACATAGCAAGTCAGTTATCCCTCTTAGAAAATCCTCTGAGTAATCTAAAGTAGCCTTATTTAGATAGTTCTCCCAATTATCTTAGGACAATGTGACTACTGATGGTGTTTCCTTAAACACTTGAAGCTTTCTTATGACCACCCCTATGGTGTAACTCACTGTAAGGTGTTTTGGGGTTTGGTTTTGTTTTAAGTTGAAGTCTTACTCTGTCACCAAGGCTGGAGTGCAGTGGTGCAATCTTGACTCACTGCAACCTCCACCTCTCAGGTTCAAGCAAGTTTCCTGCCTCAGCCTTCTGAGTAACTGGTACTAAAGGCATGTGCCACCATGCCCAGCTAATTTTTATATTTTTAGTAGAGATGGGGTTTCACCATGTTGGCCAGGCTAGTCTCAAACTCCTGACCTTGAATGATCTGCCTACCTCAGTCTCCCAAAGTGCTGAGATTACAGGTATGGGGCTGTCCCCAGAAAAAGATCATCTCTGCTTGACCACTTCCTAGTAATGATCAGGACAAAGGGGATGGGGTTGGGTGGGGCATGTGTTGCTCATAAATCTGCCTTGAAAATTCAGAATTCCACCCTGGGAATTCCTGGGCATGACGCTTCTCTCTTTCCCTTAATGGCAGACACAGGCTGGCCTGGTTGGTACACCCTCTGGGTGGCAGTCCAGCCAAAAGGGGGCCTAAGGGATTTAATTCTGGTTCAGCTACTTAGCTGTTGTTTAGCAAGGTCCGAGATCAAAAGGATAATGACCATGTGGTTGGGAACATTGCTCCCTAGGTCACCCTATAGTGGCCCATGTGGACCAAAATGGGGGACACAATGGGTCTCTAAGTTTTAGAAAAATGTCCTTTTGTTGTTTTTGTTACACCTTACCTTTCTGGCTAGAAGGTCTGGGTGTGAGAAGGAAATGATTGGGAAAAAAGGTGAAGCTATAGCTACTAGAAGTGGATTGAGACACTAATTTTTTTTTTTTTTTTAAAGATGAGGTTTCACCATATAGGTCAGGTTGGTCTCGAACTCCTTACCTCAGGTGATCCACCCACCGCAGCCTCCCAAAGTGCTGGGATTACAGGTGTGAGCCACCGCACCCGGCTATTTTTTTTTTTTTTTTAAGACGGTGTTTTGCTCTGTCACCCAGACTAGAGTGCAGTGGTGCAATCTTAGCTCACTGCAAGCTCCACCTCCCAGGTTCAAGACATTCTCGTGCCTCAGCCTTCTGAGTAGCTGGGATTACAGGCATGCACCACCATGCCCGGCTAAGTTGTGTGTGTGTGTGTTTAATAGAGATGGAGTTTCATCATGTTAGTCAGGCTGATTGGTCTCAAACTCCTGAACTCAAATGATCCGCCTGCCTTGGCCTCCCAAAGTGCTGGGATTACAGGCGTGAGTCAGTGCACCTGGCGTGGTAGTGGAGGAGGTAGATTAAACAACCCCAGCACTAGGAGAAGAAACATCTTAGAACTTGGGAGGCACAGGAAAGGTAGAAACATTAGTATCTTCTATCTTTCAGAGCCATCACTGGATCTTTACTCATGAAGGAAAATACACTGGTGAGGCTCTCCTGAACTAGCAAACACTTCTAATATAACTGACTACTGGATCTAACACATCCTGCCAGACAGCTCTGACTGCAATTGATTGCCATACTCCTTCACCTTAATAAGCAACCTACTGAAAAGAGCAGAAAATGGCCCAGCTCCTGCATCTCTCATGCAAAAAATCTGTTGACACCTCTGGATATCTTTCCCACTCCTATTCCCGTAAACTTTGCTAGTCATTCTACAGAGTAAAGGAATACCACTTGGCTGGTGGCAAGGACAAATAGAATGGTATGGACTGAAGGCCCTCAGGCAGTTTCTCCGTAAATAACAACTGGGCTCAATTATTCAAACTGTACTGGGAATCCTAAAAATGCTAATTGTAGGACCTACCTAATGGTCTTTTTTTCTTTATTTTTTTCCTTTTTTTTTTTAGATAGAGTCTCAATTTGTTGCCCAGGCTAGAGTGCAGTGGTGTGATCTTGGCTCACTGCAACCTCTGCCTCCTTGGTTCAAGCAATTCTCTTGCCTTAGCCTCCTGAGTAGCTGGGACTACAGGCAGGTGCCACCATGCCCAGCTAATTTTTGTATTTTTAGTAGAGACGGGTTTTCACTGTATTGGTCAGGCTGGTCTTGAGCTCCTGACCTCAGGTGATCTACCTGCCTCAGCCTCCCAGAATGCTGAGATTACAGGTGTGAGCCACCTCACCCAGCCTCCTAATAGTCTTCAGTTAAGTTTAGGGGGAATGCTCAACTGTTTATAAGATAAACTCCAAACTTTCTTGAAAGATTAAACATTCTGTTTCTATTGTGTATAATCAAGGTGCAATCCCTGAAGAGTATGACTGTATTAATATACATATTGACCATCTTAGTCTGTTTTTTGTTGCTATAACAGAATAGCTAGGACTGGGTCATGTTTAAAGAACAGAGGTTTATTTCACTCACAGTTCTTCAGCCTGGGAAGTTCAAGGGAATGGCACTGGCTTTTGGCAAGGGTTTTCCTGTTATGTCATAGCATGGCAGAAGGTCAGACAGGGCAGTGGACATGTACACAGGGGGCCCAAACAGAAGGAAACTCATTTTGTAACAATCCACTCTTGAGAGAACTAATCCACTCCTCAAGAGTGAAAACTCACTTGGCATTAATCTATTGATGAGAAATCCGCCCCCCCATAACTCAGACACCTCTTACTAGACCCCACCTCCCAATACTGCCACATTGGGAATCAAATTTCAACATGATTTTTGGTGGGAACACACCACATCCAAACCATCATTGGCAGATGGTGTCACAGCTTGAGTGGGGTAAGCAAGAAGTTTATGTATAGGATTGATAACCTAAATATGGAAAGCAAAACTTAATAGCTTTTAGAAGCTAGGAAAGGATTTATTTTAAAAGATGCAAAAAGCACAAATTATAACAAAAACACTTACATAATTACATTAAAATTTAAAAATCCCATCTCTACTAAAAATACAAAAATTAGCCAAATGCAGTGGCCCATGCCTGTAATCCCAGCTATTCGGTAGGCTGAGGCAGGAGAATCACTTGAACCAGGGAGGTGGAGGTTGCAGTGAGCCAAGATCGTGTCACTGCACGACAGAGCAAGACTTTGTCTCAGAAAACAAACAACAACAACAAAAAACCACTTTAATGGCTCACATCTGTAATCCCAACACTTAGGGAGACCAGGCAAGAGGATCACTTGAGCTCAGGAGTTTGAGACCAGTCTGGGCAACATAGTAAGACGTAATCTCTACAAAAATAAAAAATAAAAAAAATTAGCCAAGTATGTTGGTGCATGCCTTGTAGTCCCAGCTACTCAGGAGGCTGAGGCAAGAGTATCACTTGAGCCCAAGAGGTCAAGGTGGCAAGAAGCCATGATCTCATACTACTGCACTCCGACCTGGATGACAGAGTGAGACCCTGTCTCAAAATAAAATATAAATAAAAAACTTCTATACATCAAAAACAAAATGAAAAGACAAGCCATATACTGATGAGCAAATGTGGGAAACATATAAATAACAATTCGCATCCAGAATATAGCAAGAATGCCTGCATATAAATAAGAAAAAAAGTACCTAAAAGGAAAAAGGGCATTTCACTCAAATGAAAACACCTAAGAAATGCTCAATCTTATTGGTTTATATGGAAAAATGCAAATTTAAACAAGATATTATTTCATCCCCATTATACTGGCAAAAACAAATCTGACAGTAAGTGTTGTTAAGGATGTAAAGAAAAGGGAACTTTCACATATTGCTACTGGGAGTGTAAATTGGTATAGCCACCTTCGAAAATAATCTGACAGTATCTAGTAAAGTTGACGATATTCACATCCAACAATCCAGCAATTCTACTTCTAAGTATAGGCCTTAGAAAACTCCCTTACAGATCACAAGAGACATATACAAGAATATTTATTGCAACACTGTAATAATTAAAATGGGAAATAACATAAATATTTACCTATCATACTCATATAGCAGAATATGATACAACAACTAACATGAGCAAACCCCGAGATATAGGTATCAAAAACATTCAGCAAACAGAAATGCAAGTCGTATATTACTGCACATAGTATGTCATTAATATCAAGTTTTAAAATATGCAAAACAGTATATTATGGCATAAAAACATGCATAGGAATAACAACAAATAAATGAAGGTAGTAACCACCTTTGAGAGAGAGAAAGGGAATGGAATTGGGGAATAATACATGGAAAGATGTCCCTCAATTGTATCTGTATTACTTTATTCCTTAAGCTCAGTGAGACATACATAAATGTTATTTCTTCCCTACATCTGAAATACCTCATGGATTTAGGCAGATTCTTTTTAAACTCTCAAAGTGAAGTAGTAGTATTCTCCTTTCTCTTCCTTAATGATTCAGTCCTAAAGTCAATAGGTGGATTCAAGAGTGGAGGAGAAGAAGGTGGCGGGGCATGGTGGCAGGCACTACAGCCAGAGCTGAGTGTCAGAGACTGAGCAGGATGAGAAGGGCATTCCTACAGTGGAGAGGGGAGGCAGCATCAATGGGATATGGGTTATAAATGAGGATATTCATCAAAGAAATACAATTGATCCTCATTGCTTGTGGATTCCATATTTGAGAATTTGCCTACTTGGTAAAATGTATTTGTAACCTCAAAATCAATACTTGTGATGCTTTCATGGCCATTCACGGACATGCACATAGCAACAAAAACTTAAGTTGCTGGATGTACACATTCCCAGCTGAGGCCTTCTTGTTTCATTTCAGCTCTCATACTGTAAACAAGTATCTTTTCCACAGTTTATTTAGTGCCAATTAAAAAAAAAACATTTTTTGCTTTCTGTGGTGATTTCACTGTTTAAAATGGCCCCAAGCATAGGGCTGAAGTGCTGACTGATGTTCTTACACACAAGAAGGCTGTGATGTGCCTTATGGAGAAAATACATGTATAGATAAGCTTTGCTTGGACATGAGTTATAGTGCTTCTGGCCATGAATTCAATTTTAATGAATGAAGAATATATACTAAATAAGGCGTCCTTAATAGAAACACACATAAAAGAAGGTTATATATTGATTAGTGGATAGAAATGTTGTGACCAGAGACTTGCACGAACCTAACCCTGTACTTCCTCTGTCACCAGTTTTTCATTATTTAGTAATTCATGTTCCTGGGAACTTTATAGAGTATAACTACTGTGAGTAATAAGACTCAATTGTAAGAATATTAAGGATAATGGTAGCCCGGTCTCTTACTGTTGGAGAAAAAAATTACAAATATGGTAAGGGAGAAAACTAGAATGAAATTTACAATACTGGATTAGAATCAGTTGAACTCATTGTTTTCAATATAGATATAGATATAACTATAGATGGAAATGTGTGTATCTATGAGTGTGTGTATTCTTTTTCTTATAATTTCAACTGTTATTTTAGATTCGGGGGTACATGTGCAGGTTTGTTACATGGGTATATTACATGATGCTGAGGTTTGGGGTATGAATGATCCTATCACCCAGGTAGTGAGCAGAGTACCCAATAGGTTTTTTTTCTTTCCTTTTTTTTTTTTTTTTTTTTTTTGAGACAGAGTCTTGCTCTGTCGCCCAGGCTAGAATGCAGTGGCGCGATCTCAGCTCACTGCAATCTCCACCTCCCAGGTAGAAGTGATTCCCCTGCCTCAGCCTCCCAAGTAGCTGGGACTACAGGCACACACCACCATGCCTGGCTAATTTTTTTGTATTTTAGAAGAGATGGGTTTTCACCATGTTGGCCAGGATGGTGTTGATCTCCTGACCTTGTGATCCGCCTGCCTCAGCCTCCCAAAGTGGTGGGATTACAGGCATAAGCCACTGCCCCCATCCCTAATAGGTAGTTTTTCAACTCTTTCCATCCTCCCTCCTTGCCCTCTCTAGTATTCCCAGGGTCTATCATTGCCACCTTTATGTCCATGAGTACCGAATGTTTGGCTCCCACTTGTAAGTGAGAACATGCAGTATGTTAATTTGTTTGGGCTAATGGCCTCCAGCTGCACCCATCTTGCTGTAAAGGACATGATTTCATTTTTTTTTTTTTACAGCTGTGTGGTGTTCCATGGAGTATATGCACTACATTTTCTTTATCTAATCCATTTTTATGGGCACACAGGCTGATTCCATGTTTTCCTATTGTGAATAGAGCTATATTGAACATACATGTTCATGTGTCTTTTTGGTAGAGCAATTTAATTTTCCTTTGGGTATATACCCAGTAATAGGATTGCTGGGTTGAATGGTAATTCTATTTTTAGTTTTTTGAGAAATCTCCAAAATGCTTTCCACAGTGGTTGAACTAATTTACATTCCTATCAACAGTGTGTAAGAGTTCCCTTTTCTCTGCAGTGTTGCCAGCACCTGCTGTTTTTTTGCTTTTTAATAATAGCCATTCTGACTAGTATGAGATGGTATCTCATTGTAGTTTTAATTTACATTTCTCTGATAATTAGTGGTGTTGAGAATTTTTTCATATGTTTGTTGGCCACTTATATGGGTTTTTTTTTTTTTGAGAAGTGTCTATTTGTGTTCTTTGCCCACTTTTTAATGGGGTTGGTTTTTGTTTGTTGAATTGTTTAAGTTCCTTATAGATTCTGGAAATTACTTTGTCAGATGCATAGTTTTTCAATATTTTCTCCCATTTTGTAGGTTGTCTGTTTACTTTGTTCATAGTTTATTTTACTGTGCAAATGCTCTTTAGTTTAATTAGGTCCCACTTGTCAATTTTTGTTTTTGTTGAACTTGATTTTGAAGACTTAGTCATAAATTATTTTCCAAGGCCTATGTCCAAAATGATGTTTCCTTTTTCTTCTAGAATTCATATAGTTTGAGGTCTTGCATTTAAATCTCTAATCCATCTAGAATTAATGTTTGTATATAGTGAAAGGTAGTGTTGCAGGATCCTTGGGGTGTTGCTTTTCTGGGCAGAAACTTCTGTGGCTAATGGTGCCTTTGCCTAAGTTTTGCTCAGGCCTTCTGGGCTTATTCTGCCCACTAGGCCTGGCAGGCTGCCCTTAGCTTATGCTACCAGCCTGGGTCCCATGCCTGCCAAGGGCAAGCAAGGCATGGAGCAGCAAGGGTTGTATGAGTGAGACAGCATGGGGTCCAGCCACTGTGCACAGTCAGACACAGGCTGCTGCAGTGGGCCAGGAAGCTCCAGGTACCAGCATGGCCACCAGCTCTCTGCATGGTTGTGGCTGGACCAGGCACACCGTAAGCAGCTTCCATGGCTGCCACTGGGGAATGCAGTGGTGCCTGGAAGCTTGGAGATTCATAGGGCCCCAAAGGGGAAGTCACAGCCCTGGCGCAGCTCCCAGGTCTGGGCTCCCTGAAGGGCCACAGCTCTTCTCTCCTTCTCTTTACCTACACAGGTCGAGCAAGGGGTACTGTTTCAGCCCTGTTCATATCATAGCTCTTTCAGCCCTGCCATTCAGCAGGTTCCAAGTTCTTATCCTGTATCCAGTAAGAATGAGGTATGCAGACAAGTAGTGGGTGAAGGTTAAGAGGAGCTTTATTGAGTGACAGAATAGCTCAGAGGAGGCCCTGGAGTGGGTAGCCCCTCTCTGTAGCTATTCATCCCTATGTTTGCGCAGCTCTGGCTGAACCCCAAGATTTTATGGGCCTCAGAGGGAAGGAAGTTCACACTGATTGGTTGACAGGTAGGCCATGGGCAGGCCTGGAAAAGGCACCACAAATTCCCACTCTGGTCTGCGGGACTGGCAGCCTGGCCCCAGCCTTCAGGCCCCCCTTGGCCTGAAGGTGGGGCCTCACCAGAGACCCACCCCATTCCACCCAGGAACCTGTCTGCCTCCTGCTGCCATTCATGGCACCCAGGCTGTAGGTACCTAGGGGTTCCTGCAGGTCAGTGCTAAGCTCCCCTCAGCACCTCCATTGGCTTCCCTCCTATACTCATTGGTGCCCAAAATCTGGAGGGGGCCAAGGTGGCAGGGGGCTGGCAAGGCAGCACTGCCCCAAGTGTGTGCAGACCTGGCCAGGCTGTGACAGCTCCTGGGTTGGCCCCAACTGTGCTCTGAGATTGGAGTGGGCACCAATAGCAGGGAGAAGCAAGGCAGTGGGAGCAGGCATTTCTGAGTCTGTGAGGGCAGTGGGGGCCTTCCCAGGCCCCCAAGAGTGCATGGATGCTTGAGTCCACAGCTGCAGTTTGGGCAGCAGCCCCTGCACCTGGGGCAGAGGGGCTCCTGCCTGTTCTGTCCACAGCCACAACTTGGAGGCTCATGTCCACAGCTACAACTTGGGTGGCTTTGGCTGCACCTGGGGAGCTCCTGCCCCACCAACTTGGAAGAGGTGAAGGGCCCATTTATCCCTGGCTCCCAATGGCTCTACAGTGTGTGCAACCCTAGCCACGCCTCCCTGCTGCAACTAGCATGATGGCAGTGGCCACTCCAAATGGGTTGCCACTGCTATCAGTAGTGGTCCAGTTTCTTTCTTTTGCATATAGCTAGCCAGCTATCCCAGCACCATTTATTGAAAAGAGAATCATTTCCTCATTGCTTATTTTGTTGACATTGCCAAAGATCAGATGACTGTAGGTGTGTGGCTTTATTTCTTGAGTTCTCTTTTCTATTCCATTGGTCCACATGTCTGTTTTTGTACCAGTACCATGCTGTTTTGGTTACTATAGTATAGTATAGTTTTAAGTTGGGTAATGTTATACTTCCAGATTTGTTCTTTTTGCTTAGGATTGCATTAGCTACTTGTGTTCTTTTTTGGTTCCATATGAATTTTAGAATAGTTTTTTCTAGTTCTGTGAAAAATGACATTGGTAGTTTGATAGGAATAACATTGAATCTTTAGATGGCTTTGGGCAGTCTGGCCATTTTATTGATACTGAGTCTTCCAGTCCATGAGCATAAAACGTTTTTCCATTGGTATGTGTCATCTGTGATTTCTTTCTGAAGTGTTTTGTAGTTCTCTTTACAGTGATCTTTCACCTCCCTGGTTAGATGAATTTGTAGATATATTTTTTGTGGCTATTGTAAAAGAGATTTATTCTTTATTTGCTCTCAGCTTTAACAATATGAATATATATAAATGATACTGATTTAGTACATTGGTTTTGTATCCTGAAACATTACTGAAGTCTTTTCATCAGTTCTAGGAGCATTTTGGTGGAGTCTTTAGGGTTTTCTAGAAATAGAATCCTGTGAAGTTGTTAGCTGGTAGCTTTATAGCTTCTATTGTCTGGCTGCTTTGTAAGGTATGTGGACTATGTACTGATGTCTGTTTTTTTGATAGTAGATATTATTCTGTCAGTAGCCTGTTTAGAACTCCCTTAAGGATCTCTTGTAAGGCTGGTCTAGTGGTAACAAATTCCCTTAGTGCTTGTTTGTCTGGAAAAGACTTTCTTTCTCCTTTATTTATGAAGCTTAGCTTGGCAGGATATGAAATTCTTGCTTGGAATTTCTTTTCTTTACGAATGCTGAAAATAGGCCTCCAGTATCTCCTGGCTTGTCAGGTGTCTGCTGAGAAGTTCACTGTTAGCTTGATGGGGTTCTCTTTGTATATGATCTGACCTGTTTCTCTGGCTGCCTTTTCTTCTTTAGTGTTGACCTTGGACAATCTGGTGACTATTTGCCTTGGGGATGTTCATTTTGTATAGTATCTCACAAGTGTTCACTGGATTTCTTTTATCTGGACATCTACCTCTCTAGCAAGATTATGAAAATTTTCTTGAATTATTCCCCCAAGTATGTTTTCTAGGTTGTTTACTTTTTCTTTTTCTTTCTCAGGAATGCCAATAGTTGGTAAGTTCGGTTGCTTTACACATAATCCCATATTTCTCAAATACATTGCTCATTTTTAAAAAGTATTTTTGTTTATATTTGTCTGACTGGGATATTTCAAAAGACTGTTCTTCAGGCTCTGAAATTCTTTCTTCAGCTTGGTCCAGTCAATTGATAATGTTCTCAACTGTATTTTGAAATTTCTTAAGTGAGTTTTTTAATTCCACAAGCTCTGATTGGTTTCATTTTAAGCTGTTCGTCTCTTCCGTCACTTCTTGAATTGCTTTAGAAGTTTCTTTGTGTTGATTTTCAGCCTTGTCTTGGATCTCAGCTTTCTTGTAATCCATGCTTTGAATTCTTCTTCTTTTTTTTTGAGACAGGGTCTTGCTCTATCACCCAGGCTAAAGTGCAGTGGTGTAATCACAGCTCACTGCAGCCTCAAACTCCTGGGCTCAAGCAGACCTCCCACCTCAGCCCCTTGAGTAGCTGGAACCACAGGAATGCACCACCATGCTCAGCTAATTTTTTTAATTTTTGTAGGAACAGGGTCTTGCTCTGTTGCCCAGGCTGGTCTCAAACTCCTAGCTCCAAGTGATCTTCCGGTTTTGACCTCCCAAAGTGCTGAGATTACAGGTATGAGCTACCACAAAGCCTTGTTATGAATTCTTTATCTGTCATTTCTGAGTTTCCATTTTGGTTAGGGACCATTGCTGGAGAGCTAATACAATCCTGTGATGGTGTCACTATATTCAAACTTTTCATGGTGCCAAAATTTTTATGCCAGTTCCTTCTCATCTGGAGACACTGGAACTTCTAATTTTTGTAAGTATTTGTGTGCAGGTATATTATTTTCCTATAATATTATTGGGTTCTTTTCTCCATTCCCTTTTCCAACCCTCCCCCCTGACCCTGGGGCTGTGACTGTAGAGAATGCTGGGTAGGGTCTTTTGGCTTTGCTTTTATAGCCCTATATAGTTCTTTTGACAGGTTTTTTTTTTTTTTTCTTTCTTTTTTTTTTTTTTAAGATGGTTTTTTTTTTTTAATTTTTTGAAAGAAAGAAAAAGAGAGGAAAGAAAGTGAGAGTGAAAGAAAGAAAGAAAAAGAATGTATGAGAGAAAGAAAGAGGAAGAAAAAGAGGGAGAGAGAACAGGATTCTTGTTCTACTGCCCA
>CAUYLG010075117.1:0-58591 GCA_963573385.1 Cacajao melanocephalus | reverse complement strand
CTAATTACCCTGATCACTTATACACGATATGTTTCAAAACATTACTATGTACCCATGAATATGTATAATTATTATTTGTCAATTTTAAAAGAGAAAAAAGTGCTTAACACATAAATAAGTGTTAAATAAATTGCTAGGTAGAAAAATAAACAAATGTACATTGAGGTGTAGCATTTTTGGAAGGGCTTAATTCTCAGTCAGGGAAACCAATATAGAGATAAATGAGAGCCTTGCCTCCTATCCCAATCTAAAGCAAAAAGCTAGGATTCAGAACAAAAAGAGCACTGGTTGAGATTAAGCGTTTTGAAATTTAGAGAGGCATGCTTCAAGCTTTCTTCAGAAGTACAAGAACCATAGACAAGAGGGAGTCCAAAGGCCATATTAGAAAACACCTTTGAAAGAACTGATTTCTTCATTAAGAAATCCTGTAACGTTTTCCAGGTGATTAGCTTCAGGTCATTTTAGGAGGCCCAACAATTCAATTATAAACAAATTGTCCTGAAATGATGCTTCATGTTATGTATTTTTAAAAATGTACTTTTTAAAGATACTGAGTTTAATTCATTTTAGGGGAATGTTTGCTTCAGGATGATACAATAAATGCCACTGTTGAGTTTGTTCCTTGAAATGCACAGCTGAATAAAAGGGTTTAAGTATCTAAATTATTTAAATTGTTTGTGAAAAGTTTACATTTAATATCCACACATACTTTGGAGATCCTGTGTTTGGTTCCAGACAATTTCAACAATGCAAATATTGCAACAAAACGAGTCACATGACTGTGGCCTCTCAGTGCATATAAAATTTATGTTTATATTGCAGCTTATTAGTTTTTGAGTGTACAATAGCATTATGTCTAAGAAAACAATGTACATACATTAATTAAAAATACATTATTGCTAAAAAATGTTAATGACCATCTAACCCTTGAGCAAGTTGTAATCTTTTGACTGGTGGAGCGTCTTGCCTCGATGTTGACTGATTAGTTTTTTGCTGCTGAAGGTTGGGGTAATTTTGGCAATTTCTTGAAATAGGACAATGAAGTTTGATGCATCCATTAACTATGCCTTTCAGAAAAAATTTAACTGTAGCAAAAGATAGCTTTTGATAGGCTCTTACCCACAGAAGAACTTCTTTCAAAATTGGAATCAATCCTCTAAAACCTTGCCACTGCTTTATCCATTAAATTTATATAATATTCTAAATTCTTTAACAATGTTCACAGCATCTTCACCAAGAGATTTCAGCTCAAGAAATCCCTTTGTTCAACCCTAAGAAGCAACTCCTCATCTGTTGACGTTTTGGCATGAGATTGCAGCAATTCAGTCACATCTTCAGGCTCCACTTCTAATTCTAGTTCTCTGCTATTTCTACCACAACTGCAATTACTTCCTTCAGTGAAGTCCTGAACCCCTCAAAGTCATCTACAAAGGTTGAAATCAACTTCTTCCAAACTCCTATTAACGATATTTTGTCCTACTCTCCTTAAGCATAAACGTTCTTAATGGCATCTAGAATGGTAACTCCTTTCCTGCAGGTTTTGTTTGCATTGCCCAGAATCTCAGAGGAATCCCTATCTATGACAGTAATAGTTTTATAAAATCCATTTCTTAAATAATGAAACTAGAAAGTTGAAATTACCCCTTGTTCCATGCATGTTGAATAGATGTTCAACAGAATGGATACTGTGTTTGCCAGCATGAAAACAGCATAAATCTTCTGATATATCTCCGTCAGATCTCTTGGGTAACTAGGTACATTGTCAATTTAGCAGTAATATTTTGAAAGGGGTCTTTTTCTGAGCAGTAGGTCTTCACAGGGGACTTAAAATATTCGGTAAATTATGCTGTAAACAGGTGTGCTGTCATCAAAGCTTTGTTGTTTTATTAATAGAGCACAGGCAAAGTAGATTTAGCATCGTTCTTAAGTGCCCTAGGATTTCTGGAATGGTCAATGAACACTGACTGCCACTTAAAGTCACCAGTTACATTAGGTTTTATTAAGAAAGTCAGCCTGTCCTTTAAAGGTTTAAAGCCAGGCATTAGCTCCTCCCCTTTAGCTATAAAAGTCTTCGAAGGAATCTCCTTCTAATAGAAGGCTTGTTTCATCTACATTGAAAAATACGTTGTTTAGGGTAGCCACCTTCATCAATTGTCTTAGCTAGATCTTCTGGATAACTTGCATCTTCTACATCAGCACTTGCTGGTTTGCCTTGTTATAGAGATGGCTTTTGTTTTATGTTACAGAGATGGCTTCTTTAGTTAAATCCAATGAACTAGCCTCTGCTAGCTTCAGACTTATCTTCTGTACTTTCCTCACTGCTCTCGGCCTATAGAATTTAGAGTTGAGGCTTTAAGACAATGTTGTGGCTTTGTTGATCTTCTATACAGACCACTAAAATGGTCTCTATATCAGTAATAAAGATGTTTTGCTTCTTATCATTTGTGATTCTGGAGTAGCACTTCGAATTTCCTTCAGGAACTTTTCACTTGCATTCACAATGTGGCTGTTTGCAAAAGGGGCCTTTCAGCCTCTTTTAGTTTCTTATATGCCTTCTTCACTAAGATTAATCATATTTAATTTTTTATTGAAAGTAAGAAACATGCAACTTTTTATTTCACTTGAACACTTAGAGGCCATTGTAGGGTTATTCACTGGCCTAATTTCAATATCGTGTCTCAGAGAATAGGGAAGCCCGAGGAGAAGGAGATGAGAGAATGACTGGCTCATGGAGCAGTCACAACACACACATTCATTGGTTAAGTTTGCTGTCTTACATAGGCATGGTTTATGAAGCCTCAAATAATTATGATAATAGCATTAATAATCATTGATCACAGATCACCATACTGATGTAATATTAGGAAAACGGAAATATTGCAAGAATTACACAATGTAAACAGAGACACAAAGTGAACACATGCTTTCAGAAAAAAATGTCACCAGTAGACCCGCTGGACACAGGGTTGCTGCAAACCTTCAAGTTGTAAAAAATGCAGTATCTGTGAAGTTCAACAAAATGAAGCACAGTAAAATGTAAACAAAATTGAGTAGCTCCCCGTGACGCCTACGATATAGCCTCAGTGCTATGTGAAAAGGCATCAGTTGCTATAATAAAAGCTTCAGCTACAATAAGTGCTCTGAAGGAAATGGTATTCATCTTCTTGCCCCAGGAGTGTGTCACTGAAGAGCTACTACAGTCTGAGGGGCCACCGTCACCCAAGATAAAAGCAAATAACCAATTAACCGGTGTCTTGGAACATCAGACCACTCGGATTGTCACTCTCTTTTCTTTCCCTGTTGCACAGATGTCAGTCAGGTGGCAGAAATGGGTTGTGGGTTATGTTAAAACCCTGTCTTATCTCCTGAGGGTCTAGGCCTTCCACGTTGGGGGTGTCAACAATAGAGTGTGTGCCCCGAGGTCTGTCTTTTCAAATGTGCATCATTTTATTCAATGCCACAACACAGAGAGACAGATTTGTAAGAGTTCATACACAGAAGATTTATGCCTCCATTTTTCCTTACTTTTGAAAAAACTCTAAAAGAACAGTTTATCAAGATGACAATAAACATGATGCAGATATTGATAATAGTCACCCCCTTTACTAAAAGCCCCAAGTGCCAGGAGAGTTACATTGATCCATTCAATAGTCTACACTACATAATTAACAGGACAACACAGGACATATTACATTATTCAGGGAATATTAGTATGAATATGAATAAAGAAGTGGAAGCTCAGAGAGACTAAGTTGCCAGAGTATAAGTTTAGGTAAGTATCAATACAATGTTGACATTGTTTGGCTGTGTCCCTACCTAAATCTCATTTTGAATTGTAGTTCCCATAATCCCCACCTCCTGTGGAAGGGACCCAATGGGTAGTAATCGAATCATGAGGATGGTTACCCTCATGCTGTTCTCATGATAGTGAGTTCTCACGGTACCTGATGGTTTTATAAGGGGCTTCCTTCTTTGCTCAGCACTTCTCCTTCCTGCTACCATGCGAAGAAGGATGTGTTTGTTTCCCCTTCTACCATGATTTTAAGTTTCCTGAGGCCTCCCCAGCCATTCTGAAAAGTGAGTCAATTAAACCTTTTCTTTATAAATTACCCAGTCTCCAGTATGTCTTTATTAGCAACATGAGAATAGACTAATAGAAATGTTCACATGCAAGTCTGGCTGACTCCAAGCCTGAGAGCTTCCCACACAACATACCATCAGAGTTCTCATTAACACTTCATCAGGTAGGAGCAAATTAGCATCTCTAGATTAAGTGAAATACTAAGAAAAAAAAATGAAAATCAGGTAGTTTAGTCTGGGATACTCCACAGAACTCACAAAAATGTGCTGTCATATGAAGCTTCCTTTAATTAACATTTTAGATGGCTGTTTTAAAAGGAAAAATAAGAGAACATGGCAGGAAAAGTATAAATAAAAGAAATAAAAATAGACTAGATGGCAGAAATAGACCATATATTATAGAGTTTAGGTTATAATAAAATAACATAAGAAATTCACATGGAAAAGGGATAGTCAATATTTAATAGGTGCTACTGAGACAGTAAATTGTCTTGGAAAGAGAGGAAGAGAGGGAGAGGGAATTAGATTCCTACCTCATATTAACTGAATAAGTAGTAAAAATAAGTTTGTAAGTTTTATAAAGAGGAAAATATAGAACATAATCTGTAAGTCACCAAGAAATCACAAAGTAAATGATTAGAAAACTGCATAAAACCTGTACATTAAAAAATCAGAAAAAATAAATATGAAGAATTATAATCATATAAAGTATTGGATTTACTATTTTAAAGTATATAGTTTAAAACAATACACAAATATAAAATAATACAAAGGAAATGAAAATTTTATAAAGAAAACTGAGGATTGCCAAAAGCACTTGAAAAAAATTAGTCTAATTAGGAGTCATCTAAAAGCTACTTTTAAGAATGCAGTACTATGTTTTACCTATAATAATTGCAAAGATTCACAAATATGAATAAAACTAGTGTAGGGGACTGTGTAGTGAAATGGAGTTTCCTCCAAAAGAAGGTTCTCCAGAACTAGTAGGATATATGTATATATGAAAGGGAATTTATTACAGAGAATTATCTCACATAATCACAAGGTGAAGTCCCATGATAGGCCATCTGCAAGCTGAGGAAGAAAGAAGCCAGAAGTGGCTCAGTCCAAGTCCCAAAGCCTCAAAAACAGGGAAGCCAACAGTGCAGTCTTCTGTCTGTGACCAAAGGTCCTAGAGCCCCTGGCAAACCACTGGTTTAAGTCCAAGAGTCCAAAGGCTGAAGAACCTGGAGTCTGAGGTCCAAGGCCAGAAGGAACGGAAAGAAGCATCCAGCACGGGAGAAAGAAGGAACCCAGAAGGCCCAACATGCTGTTTTATCCCATTTTCTTTCACCTGGTTTGTTCTAGCTGCAGTGGCAGCCAATCGGATGGTGCCCACCCACACTAAAGCTGGGTCTTCCTCTCCCAGTCCACCAACTCAAATGTCAACCTCCTCTGGTAACACACTCACAGACACACTGAGAAACAATACCAGCTATCTAGACAGCCTTCAATCCAATCAAGTTGACATCTAATATTAACCAAAACAGTGACAGTATATTTTCAATGAAAAAAAAATGGAACTATGTATCAAAAACCTGAAAAGTATTGTATATATTGACTCCTAAATTTCACTTTTAGGAATTCATACTAAGAGAAAAAGAGTAGAGGTGCACAAGCATGTGTTAAAATGTTTCATCATAAAGATATTTATAATAAAGTATATAAAGACCTGGATATTAAATAACAATGGTATTGTTCTACAAATTCTGGTATGTCTATACAATTGATATATTATACATTCATTAATATTATAATTCTGTTTTTTCAAAAATAATACTCCAAACATTTATCAGCTAAGAACTTCCTAAAATCAAGCAGAAAATCATTCAAATTTTTTGGCAGTAAGGTTTGCAGAGAAGTTTTTTTGAGGAGGGGGGAGCAATACATACAAAAACATTAGAACTAAGCAAAAGGAAGCTTTTACTAGTTCTTGGTCCCATTGTGATACAAGGCAGTGATTCTCAACCTTTTTGGCACCAGGGACCAGTTTTGGCAGCGGGGGCAGTGGAGAGGGTGCATTAGTGCATTAGATTCTCATAAGGAGTGCGCAACCCAGATTCCTCAATGCGCAGTTCACAGTAGGGTCCTGGCTCCTATGGGAATCTCATGCCTCTGTGGATCTGACAAGAGGTGGAGCTCAGCTGGGAATGCTCACTTGGCTGCCTCTCACCTCCTGATGTGTGGCCTGGTTCCCAACAGGCCATAAACTATGGGTCCATCCATGGCCAGGGGATTGGGAACCCCTGCCTTAAAGGATGGGGCCTTCATACAAGACATAAGCTTATAGAATGTAGAAAAAAAACAGAAATAACTTAAAGGTAGCCCCCCAAGACCCAGTAGCAAAGAAAAGGATGCCTAGCTGAAGAGGAGGGATAAGGGTTACAGTTTGTCATCATTAGAGAAAATATGTGGTACATACAGACAGCTGAGACTGGATAATGGATTTTTCCCTACGGTTTGCTGGTCCTAGAGGAAGCTGAGTCCATTTGTCTCCGGCAAGAACAGTAGCACCACTTGCATTAACCACTCTCAACCAGGTGCCAAGACGCTGCAAGGACAGCATGTGTCCCCTTGCCCTCACTATCCAGAAGAGATAGCCAAGGACCTTTGCATTTGACTGGCTGGTTAAAGTCCTGTCTCTGGCTGACTGTCGCCATCCAAAAAGAGGCAAGAAGCTGAATCATATTGAGCGTAACTACACAGTCTGGCTGCCCAATTTTTCAATTAAACCATGTGATATTGCCAATATGGGACCATTATGACCTACAAAAATGGAAATTTCATGTGATTGAAACTAGGTATGAAAGTTTGCCATAAACTCAGGCTCTGTACTCCCTCAGTAAAAGTAAGACAACTGTTTCAATAAAGAATATAGTCAAATTTGAATCCAATTTAGATGTTAAGCACAGCAACTCCTTTATTAAAAAAAAAATCCATCAGCCAAGCTGTCATTACAGGCTTGAACAACTTTAGAGAAATATCTGATGACCAAAAAGAAAAAAAAAGGACTTTTTCTTCAGGCACAAGTCTCTAGGGACTTGTGTTCCAGGGGCCTCTACCAAACACAGGGGAACACTTAGAGAAGTTACTAAGCTCAGACCACCTCCCGCCTCGGGACTGTATCTATAGGCAATACCAGCATTTGCCCTCTGGCTTTCCTTTCTCTACACCTCCATTGTTAACAAAGCCTACTTCAATTGAGATAGTTATTTTTTAGTTATTTTGATTCACTTGAAGAGTTACTATATTGTCCTTTTGCTCTGGAAAACTGTCCTTTGCTTTTAAGACAATTTGTATATCTGTACTCTGATGTATTGATTTTGCAGTTGAACAGTAAAGATGATCTTATTTTCAGATTCTCAGAGGATTCATCAGTGTAATCCCCTTGTCAAGTAATAATAAAAACAGCATACTACTTATTGAGTTCTCACCAGTGCAGGGCCCTGCTGTAAATCCTTTCCATGTGTTAGCTCATTTAATCTCATCAGTATTCCAACTGGGAGAGGCAGGACTCAAAACCAAGAAGTGTGGTTTTAGACTTCCCCGAACACCAGTTGTTAACTTTTCGTAACCATTATTATATTAGCCTATAAGAGAAGAAAACAAAGTCTATACATTTAGTTTGTAATAATAAATACATTTAGATTTCCATAAGCAGGTGATATGGTTTGATTGTGTTCCCACCCAAATCTCATCTTGACTTGTAACTCCCACAATTCCCATGGGTCATGGGAGGTACCTGGGATTGAATTATGGGGGATGTGTCTTCCCTGCACTGTTCTCATGATAGTGAATGAGTCTCATGAGATCTGATGGTTTTTAAAAGGGGAGTTTCCATGTACAAGCACTCTTCTCCTCTCTGCTGCCATGCAAAATGTGTCTTTCACTTTCCACCATGATTGTGAGGACTCCCCAGCCATGTGGAATGGTTCACATGATAATTTTATTAGAGGTTTTTTGTTTTTTTAAATTATACCTCCTCTGGTAGGGAGAGTGGAAGACTCCAAATAAATCAAATAAATCTTATTTCTCTAAAATAGCATTTTAAAGGAACTCAAAATACACCATCTTAAAGGAACTCTAAAGAAAAGTATTTTTAAAAGACAACAGAAATCCACTTTTCTCTAGTGTGCTTTTTATACATACATTCCTAGTTTCTATTGTAGCAAGTCTAGCTGTGCCAATACTTAATTTTGAATGACTTCTTTCATCAAGTAGCTCATTATAATCTTTCAATTTTTCAGATTTTGGTATAGTAAAATCAGCACCTCTATTAGTCAGGAATTCAACATGATTAAATGAGGCGATTTTAATGAAGAGTTTATAGTGGGTTGAATGTTCCCCCCATCCACCCAAATATTCTCACCTGAAACCTCAGAATATAATCTTATTTAGAATAAGGGTTTTTGCAAATGTAATCAAAGTGAGAATCTCAAAATTAGATCAACCATGGTTGGTTCTGAATTCAACAAATAGGTGTCCTTATAAGGAACAGAAAAGAAGAATACACACACAGAAGGGAAGGCTATGAAAAGATAAAGACAGGTGTTAAAATGATGTATCCATAAGCCATGTAACCAGGACTTCTGACATTCATCTGAATCTTAGGGAGAGGCACAGAACAGATCGTTCCTCCTATTCTCCAGAATAAACTAACCCTGCCAACCAACACCTTTATTTCGGACTTCTGGGCTCCAAGACTGTGAAAGAATTTCCGTTGTTTTAAGTTACTAGCTTTGTAGTAATTTGTTTTGGTAGTCCTAGGAAACTAATACAGGTAGTATTTATTAGGGTGTAATACAGGTAAGAAAAACTATCAAGAGATGGACAAGCACCCACTTTAGTGAAAGAAGAGTAGAGATTGTTACCATCCCTATGTCTGAAAAATCAAAGGAAGGAGAAGTTGCCACAACCAGAGAAAAGCTGCAGCTACAGAAGAGAGCTATCTACAGAAGCTGTGGCCTTAAACAGATAAAAGCAGCCACTGGCAGCCTCTGACACAGCAGGAAGAAAATGAGAGAAATAACTCTGACCTCTTCCTTCTGCACCCTGGTATACCAATAGCTCTCATTGATCAAATCAAAGAATATAAGAGAGCAAGGGAAAAGCTATCCCCAAGGGCACAGGGCAGGATGGAGAAGGTAAAAGTGTAGTTTTCGAAGGGCTAATGAAGAATAAATAATGACATATAATATGAGCTGAATATGAGCAAATTTTTTTTTTTGAGATGGAGTTTTGCTCTTGTCACCCAGGCTGAAGTGCAGCGGTGCGATCTCAGCTTACTGCAACCTCCACCTCCTGGGTTCAAGCAATTCTCCTGCCTCAGCTTCCCGAGTAGCTGGGACTACATGTGCATGCCACCATGCCCAGCTAGTTTATGTATTTTTAGTGGAGACGGGGTTTCACCATGTTGGCCCGGAAGGTCTTGATCTCTTGACCTCGTGATACACCCACTTCGGCTTCCCAAAGTGCTGGGATTACAGGCGTGAGCTACCATGCCTGGCCAATATGAGCAAATATTTCCATCCAATGTTTATTTATAAGAATGAGAAGGAATAGTTATAAAATAGAATAGCTTTTAAAATTGCCAAATGTTTTAATTCATAAGCAATAATGGCTTCTATAGATTTTTATCAAGGCCTATAGATTGATGAAAATTATCTAACTACAATATAAGGTATTCATATTATCAGAAGAAACATTTCCTCTATAAACAATAAAACAGATTTTCACGCAGGGTAGATTATGGTTTTCAAATGTAAATCTAACATTACATCACAAATAAGAAATTAAGTTTTGTTAAAGTACTTACAGTGTCAAAGAAATGTTTAGTGTTGCTTAGAAATTTGGATAGTTGTGCATTCTCAAGTTGTTTTAACAAACTCATCTTTTTCATTTTACTGAAAATCCTTTTCTTACTGGGAATTTATTTCATTTCAAAAGTTTTGGATGAAATATTCTTTTATAATCAAGCCATGTTGGCATTTTTAACTATCAATGAATACTCACCTGTTTAGCTCATTAAATACTCCAGCAAAATAGTGATATGACCTGGTTCCTTAAGTCAGTCCAAACTTCACAGTGCTCATTTTGTCCTCAGGTTAATAGCTGGGATTCTGAGTCAAACTTTAAAATATGTCTGCCAGAATGATGTCACTCTATTTTGAAACTTCATTTCAGCATTTTTAGTCAAATATAACCATTGTTTCTACAATCATCTGGTATGATGACTTGAAACAAAAGAAGTCCAAATAACATGAGCTATGAATAACTGGGCAAGAAACTACAAAGATTTTTCCCCAGATAGCTTCTCAGCTGCAGGTCTCTGCTGATGCAGAGCTCAGGTGAAGAAAGAGAATGTTTTACATAGGGAGCTTTGTCAGCCACAATCAGGAATTACCATCCCTAGGCCACTACCAAGAAGGAAGAACTAAAAAGAGAAAAAGAATGAAGATCAATGCTTCCAGCAGAGAACATATTGCAGAGACTGACTTCCTGCCACAATAGATCTTGAACAGTCTATTCCAGAAAGAAAAAAAAGAGATTTCATCAACCCAGCAAGAAAAGAAGGCAGATCAGTGAGAACTCATCTTTTTGGCTCATTTATCTTAGCTGAAAGATGTTTCCAATGAGAAAGAAAAATCTATACGAAAGTCTTAAAGTTAGAAGAGTAAATTAACTTTGGAAATAATTAGTTAACATATAAATATTAGGCTTCCCTAAAACTTAGCAAGGAATAAATATCCATTAATATATTTCTGAGAGTGACACAAAGGAAATCATAATGCAGGCAGAAAGAAGACCTGGATTTATGCTCATTCCTGCTCCAGCTACGTACCACTCCAGGGTCTCCGAGAAGCAAGAACCTGTTTCTGCTCCTGGACCATTACCTGCACAATGGTTACGAAGATAAGACCCTCCAGCCAAAAACTATAGACATAAATAATTAATTCTCAATTTCAACTCACAACAGAAGTTGAGCAGCAGGTGCACATTCAATAAGAAAACATTTCATAGTCTCTATTTTCTGTCCCTCAGAGAAAAGGTGACACTATACCAGAGGCTTATGAATCAATACTGTGTGCAATAGGGCAAAATGTAGAGAAAATGGTGTTAAAAAAAATAAAAAGCAATTCATGAGACCACCATGAATACAAAGACTGTAGGATTCAACAGGAGCACCCTTCACAGATACTTGGCAGAACTAGTCAACTTTAAATATGCTGCACTTCCAAGTCAAAGTGCCCTGAGGCAGAAAGACAATTATAAATCAGAAGGCTCAGGAGAGAGCCAAGAGCTATTCTGAGGGTCTGCTGGTATGCAGCATTAGGAAACAGACTTAAGGCACTATTCCATGTCCAGTGGTAATCGAACGCTCATTTTATTTTCCTCCTTTCTAAGAAACAGTTGAACTAATCTTCAATTTGTTAGTTACTAAGTAGTCTTTCTGACTCCTGCTATTCTGGCTATTTTTTTTTTTAACCATTTTCATTGCAGTAAAAATTGAGTGCAAATACTCAAAATATTAACTAATACATAAGTCACAAAGTTACTGTTATAAGAATATGTAAGACACAGCTTGAAGTTGGATAGATAGGATTTGGGAACACTCCTGTAAAATCAGTAGCCAATGATCACACCAACGTTAAAACCAAATTAATGTGAAAATTCTAGTTGCTCACTTTTTTTAATGGTTCTGTTCCAGAAGTTTTGTTCAACTTGGTTTTATATAATTCAAAACATTATATGTATTAACCAAGGCCTTCAAATAAACATGAATTTTCTGAATGCCAAACAAGTAATTCAGTTTTCAGTGCCTTGCTAAATTATCGTAAAACAAGAGTATAAACCAATACTGTTCTTACAACTTAGCATTTTCTTTTTTAAAAAATGATTTTTTAAATAATCAAGTTTAAGTTAAATACACCTGTGCTATACTAAAATTCTACTTTTTGTTCAATTTCAGGATTTAATTCTGTAGTTTTCACATCAGAACAAGTAGCCTCACCATTCACTTATATAACATAATAATTGGCATGAAATTCAAACCTATTGTACAAACCATGATTAATTATAAACTTTGATTAGTATTACTGCATTTTTCACTACAGCATCAAAAGTGTCTTGTTATACCTGAATTAGCATTAGACCAGGCAATTAACAATTGCATATTTGATCCTTCATTCGTGTCATATAAAAACAGATGACATCAGTAGACTAAGTTATGAATGTGTAATGCAATACCTAAAGCAAACACTGAAAAATTGTACAAAAGAGACACACAGAAAACATTAAAGATAAGTAGAAAATGAAATTTAAAAAAATGTTTTAAGTATCCCACAGGAAGACAGAAAAATGATAGAGAATAAAAACAAAGGGAATAAACAGAAAAAAATTACAAACTTAAGCCAAAAAATATCAAAAATTAAATTAAATGTAAATTGTCAAAACATACCAATTAAAATACAGAAAGTATGAGGGTAGTTTTTTTATATGACTCAATGATGTGCTGCCCACAAGAGAGTCACCTTGTATATAATAACGTAGGCACATTAAAATTTAAAAATAGAAAAAATATATAGCAATAAAAAAGTTTAAAAGACATATTAACATTTTTTTTCCAGTGGGCAGTGTTAAAGTATATGTCTAGGGATCTATACTTATTTGGTAAAACTGGAAAGAATTTCAAGGAAGTGATTGCTTTAAACGTCAAGATAGTGGTTGAGACTGAAATGGGGCACACGGTGGCAGAGGGGCTATCTGTGGTGGTGGCTCTATTCCTTTTTGCTATTAATTTCTACTTCTAACCTGAATGCTGGTTTTAAGAGTGTTCACTTTATAATACTTTAGTTTTCATTTTCATGTGATCTTCTGTGTTTATGTTTTGTTTTAAAATAAAAAGGTCAGATTTTTAAATAAAAAAGAAATAGGGGATAAAGAAAATGATCTTATAATTAAAAGAAAATGCAAAAGTCAAGATTTTAGAAGTATAAGAATCACATTGACTCAAGGAATTACGGCACTTGAGTGACACGTTTTTTCACCGTGAACCCCATGATTAATAATCTTCAACTGTCTTCTATTATAAGATCTTATGACTCACATTTACATTTCTAGAAAGAGAGGTTCTGACTCACATTTACATTTCTAGAAAGAGAGGTGTTATTTTAGGTAGAATGACATTTTTTTCTCCAGCAGGCTAGAGGACACTTTAATTGGCAGTTACAGTAAGATTGTACAACATGAGCTATGGATAATTCCCTAGAGTAACCATGTTGCTCTTACAAGAATAAAACAAAATAGAAACGAATTCCATAGTACCTTATAAATTGCAGAAATTAAGTGTGAGTAAATATTACCCAACCCTGCAAGATTTGTAATCTAAGTTGTTGAAATCCGTTGATAGCAAAATTCTTTGTGTCATCTTAATACTATTAAGGACTGTTAAAATGCCAAAATGTATATTATATTTATCTTCTAAATGCTTGCATTTTAAACTGGAAAGCAACTAACCCAAGAACTGTAGCAGTGTATCAGAGGAAGTAACAGAAGACAAGTGGTTGCATTTTTTCAGAGTTCTCCCACCAGAAGAATAAAGATATAATTGGGATTTATTTGGAACTTAACTTCATTCTAAATCTTATGGAATGGGTAAGGTTGAGGAATAGATAAAAGTCTTTGAGTGCAAAGTATTATCAATAATATTACTTTAATGTAAATCCCCACACAAAATGTTAAGCAAAAATCTATCTGATATCCCTGGAATAAAACCACTAGTTACAATATTTCTATTAAAATATAGACATGAATATGTCTTCCAAACTAATCACTTAGTATACTTTCTCAACTCTTATTTTTAAATAAGAAGAGAAATGAAACTGCATCTTAGGAATTTTAATATACAATATGTATTCACTATAAAACTCATTGTCAAAAGTTGTTCAAAATTCTCTTTCAAAAACCACTTGGCAAATAAAACTCTTAACTGCTCTTCTCACAAAAGAAACTAAATTTCTGTTCTTTCCTGCCCTTTGAAAACAGATAATTGAATGAGAGATTCATAATGGAATTATTCTGCAGTGTGCCTGAATATTTGGCATCGGGCCAAATTCAAAGAGCTCTGAGGACTCTGAAAATGAAAAATTAACCTTAAGTTGAAAACAGGTGACTTTTGAAATGTTTAAAAGTACCCAAGGTGCTTAATATCACTGTATTCTCAATAAGTCAATTTTCCAAATACTAATATAACTTTAGAATTCTAGAGTAGCCCTAAATTCATGTTTCACAAAGAGAAAAAGGGCAAGCTAAAAATCCTTTTCATGGTTAAAGCACCTGATATGTCAGGACATCAAAGATCTATCTAACAGCCCTAAAGGAGAAGTGGTTAAGTTGAAAATGCAAGCTCCATCTAATAAAACCAAAGGAAATTAAAAAAGACAAGACATTCTGAAGAAAGAGAAGCTGTGACCTGCCAGTCACTCAACAGAAACTACTGACTACTTAGCCATCAAAAAATGGAGTCTGATTTAGAGAAAATGTGATCCTGTTTGCTTGACTGTCTGAAGAGGTGATGAATCACCTAGAAAAATAACAATACTGCATTTGATTTGGAATAAAACTTACGAGCCAGCGTTATAAAGAGTATTGGCATAGTCATGGTACATTGACTAATCAACAAGTAATAATATAGGCTACAGAACAGTATGTCTATCTATGGATGGATTGAGCTTTAAATGACAACAATGGAAATATCTGTACATCTGTCAAGTCATGTTTGCACACAAAGAAGAGACATTTCAAATTGACTCTAAAAATTGACTTGTAAAGAGATACGGATCTATCAGAATCCTAGAAAAATCTGAACAATCCAGGCATTTGATTGACCCAAGGTCAGCCTATGAATTGATTTCTTTGGGGCCAATTATCTCTACCCATAGTCCAAAAAGCTTGGCCAGTGGTAGACAGATTCAGGTGGTAGAAATAGTACAAAGGTAGGAAGAAAGCAAAGTTTGGAGTGGATGAAGAGTGGATTGATCAGAAGTGGAATGCAAAAGTCTGCTATGATCTGCTTATCTAGTACATTAAATCCTCTATGCTTGCCTTTCAAATATACTGCTCCAAATACTCAATAATTTTCTCCCCTAATATGATCTAATGACTACATTTATAAGTGGAAAGATAGTCTTCCCTCTGAATAGACTAGAACATAACAAACCACAGTGATTGGAACTTATTAGTATTGTTTCCAGAAACTTGCTTCTGCTTACATATACGCACACCTCGTACATATGTGTGTCCTAAAGCCGACGTAAAATGTGCTTATTATACATCAATTTCTGCAATTTCTTTCATCAGTTTTGGTGCACTGACTGCAGGCAGAAGGAAACTGCAATATGGTTACAAAATATATTTCCTTTTGCTCCTTAAGCCAGATATTTGTGAACCTGAGTTTATCTGTGTCATGCTGTAATTTACCCAGTGCTCCAAAAGGAACCATTCAACCTTGGCATTGTTGTATTTTCCATTGCTTTAACCACTCCATAATAATAAAAACTCAAGCACCAAATGCCTGACTCTCCAGTTGGCGCATGATCCTGATAAACCATCAGATCATAGTTTATCCACAGAGTGTTAGCTTTGCATTTTCAGATAAGAAGGGATGTTTCCTTACCCTTTATCCCAATAAAATCCAATAATAAATCCAAACATTGTATCTTCTCTATGTCCCTTACTCCCCATGATTATTCTCTGCCTTAGTCTCTCTTCACAGAAATATACGAGTTTCTTAGCAGCCTTGAACAAACAGAAGAACCAACTCTAGTAAGGATGGAGCCTGAAAAGCTGCAGAAAAATAGAATCAGGATTTTGTGCACTTTCTCTTAAGAGACAGATTTAATGTTTAATATTCGATGTTTAATAAATTCTAAATTTTTAGTAGTGGTTTAAAAAGAGGATTATCAGAAATTAGTATTAGTCATTTCAGTGCCAAATACAGTTAAGCAAGAGCATAAAATGCAAAACTGAAATCAGTAAACATTTCCCTCAGGAAATGTCAACCACAAATTTCCCTATGTCCTAGCAAGCAGGGATTAACAGATATTATCAGAAACACAAAGGATAAAGTATTTATAGTCATCGCATGCCTCTATCAGCACTTGACAATATTATAAAGACATTCTCTGTGTACATATTAGTAACTCCCACTAGACAATAAGTTCCTTTGGGCCTTATTCATCTTTGTTTAATAGAACACCAAGTATGTAGCAGGCGCTCTATACTGTAATTTATTCTATATGCTAAATAGCATATTCACTTTTAGGTAATCTATTTGCTGTACTTATAAGTCTTTGAATTAAAGAATTCTTTCAGATATCATTATAACTACATGCCTGAAATAGGTGGACCACAATTGACAGTTCAGTTAAGATTCTGATGCCTGTAGAAGACAAACCAAAAAATAAAACTCCCATAGAATACCTATGGAACACATCTTAAACTCCTTAGATTGACTCACGCAAGTATAATAGCACCACTAATCATGATTCATCTTCCAAAGTTCATGAATCTATGATCTCCAAAGCAGCACATCACAGTTAAGAGGCAGAAAAAGAAAAAATTAGGTTTGAGTTCCAATTCCTTCACTTTTCCGCTGAGATAACAGTTTAAGCCTCTTCAGTTTCTTCATTTATCATAAATCAGGTATAATTAAAGTTTATATCATATAATAGAATGAAATAATGTTTTATGAATGTAGGACAATATCTGACACATAGTAAACAATCAAAGTTTATGGTTTCTATCAATATTATTACCACCACTATTAAATGAAAGAGGAAACAGAAGAAAAATACCCATGTTATATTTTAAAGTAGAAAATATATTTTCTTTTTCATTAGAAAAGTTTGTAGTTATCAACATACACCATTATGAAATAAATTACTGCTATGAGAAAAATTGTTGCTACAAGCACTTCCTTTTCAGATTCAGAAGCAACTCATTTACTGATTACAGAAGGATATTTTCTTTGAAAGAAAACAAACAATTAGGTATTTTCTAAGTAAGCTTTTTATTAAGTCTAAAAACATGTTTCTGAAAAGTGAAGTTGTGAAACATCTGTATCCAAATTACTATAGTGATCAGAGGGATGGTATAATAGTTTTAGAAATTGTATGTAGGATTTGGAGCTCTCTGATAGACCACCAAACTATGAGAAATTCCACAGATGTAAGATTCTTCCATGTACTCACAATCTTGAAACAAATAAACCTCAATTTATTTTTGAATTCAAAGGATAAACAAACATATTTTCTGGTAGGCAATAAATGGAAACTGAAATAGTTCCAGAAAAAAGCTAAACATGAGCAAAGGTTATGAACAGATACTTCACAAAATTATGCAAATGGTCAATAAGCACGTGAAAAGATATGAAGCTCACCTGATATGGTTTGGATTTCTGTTTCTGCCCAGATCTCATGGGAAACTGTAATCCCCAATGTTGGAGGAGGGACCTAGTGAGAAGTGATTGGATTCTCATAGGGGCAGACTTCCCCTTTGCCGTTTTTGTGATAGTGAGTGAGTTCTCACAAGATCTGGTTGTTTAAAAGCGTACAGTATTTCCCATTTACCCTCTGCCTCCTGTTCCAGCCATGTAAGATGTGCCTTTTTCCTCATCACCTTCTGCCATGATTGTAAGTTTCCTGAGGCCTCCCAAGCCATGCTTTCTGTACAGTGTGCCAAACTGTGAGCCAACGAAACCTCTTTCATTTATAAATTACACAGTTCTCAGGTAGTTATTTATAGCAATGCAAGAACAGACACAAGCCGAATTGTCCCATATAAGTGATGTTTATGGTTTCCTTTGAATAAATGTAGAAATTGACCCCACCAGTCTTACAACTTGAGAAAGTTACATTTATCTTATCTGAATTCCTTTCTCAGGAAATAAACCATCAGACTTCCTAGATACTATCAAGGAACTGAAACTTACCACATCACTACATCTGGACAATGAGACGCCAGACCCTTCACTAATCATGATTGCCTAACTGACTTCCAATTCCTGCTTCCCTTCCTCCTTCCTGTTGACCATCTCCTCTTCCTTACCCCAAAGGAAGGGTTAGGTGAGAGGACATGGTTTTCCCATACATTATATTTATTCCCTGCTGAATAAATTTCTAATTTTAGTCAGAGAGATAGATTTGAGATTGAATTCCCTTCTGCATGACACCCAAATAAAGCCTTCCTTCCTGGCAATACTCATTGTCTCAGTGACTGGCTTTCTGTTGGGCAAGCAGGAAGACCTAGACCTAACTCTTGCTGTTTTGTAACAGATGATATCATTAATAATTAGGTGAATGCAAATGAAAACTGCAATAAAATGTTACTACACACACACTACAATGGCTAAAATTAAAGAGACAGACAATACCAAATGTTGATGATCTGAAGTAACTGAAATGTTCACACATACAGGTAGGAATGTAAAATAATTCAAGCACTTGGGAAAAGGTCTAGAAAATTTTTACAGAAGTGGACATACACCTACTCTATGAACTTGTAATTCCAATGCTGGGTATCTACCCAGTAAGAATGTTTCTTTAAAGGTTACAAAAAAGAACCTTATACAGGAATGCTCATAATAACTGCATTCATGATATCAAAAACTAGAAACAGCCCAGACATCACGAATATGCAAAAGAATAAACAAATTGTTATATTTTTGTACAAGGGAATACTAATGATAAAATGGAATACTAACGATAAAAATAAACAATTTTCTAGTACACATAAAACATAGGTGAACTTCATAACATTGTGCTGTGTAAATGACGCCTTACTCAAAAGAGTATACACTGTATGATTTCATTTATACCACATTCTATAACAAGCAAAATTATTCTATGGTGAAAAAAAATCAAAGCAATTACTAGTGTACCAGGAGGTAGAGTGGAGTATCAGTACAGTTTCACACTGCTGATAAAGATATACCCAAGATTGGGCACTTCACCAAAAAAAAGAGGTTTTCGGACTTACAGTTCCACACGGCTGGGGAGGCCCCACAATCACGGCGGAGGGTAAAAGGCACATCTCACCACACAGTGGCAGACAAGAGAAGAGAGTTTGTGCAGGGAAACTCCCATTCTTAAAACCATCAAATCTCATGAGAGTTATTCAGTATCATGAAAACAGCACGGGAAAGACCTAACCCCGTGATTCAACTATCTCCCACCAGGTCCCTCCCACCACACATGTGAATTATGGGAGCTACAAGATGAGATTTGGGTGGGGATAGAGGGCCAAACAATATCATTCCATCCCTGGCTTCTTGCAAATCTCATGTCTTCACATTTCAAACTCAGTCATGTTTTCCCAACAGTCCCCCAAATGTCCTAATTAATTTCAGCACAAACTCAAAAGTACAGTTCAAGTGTCATCTGAGACAAGGCAAGTCCCTTCTGCCTATGAGCCTGTAAAATCAAAAGCAAGTTAGTTACTTCCTAAATACAATGGGGATACAGGAATTGGGTAAATATAGCCATTCCAAATGGGAAAATTGGCTGAAACAAAGGGGCTATAGGCCCCATGCAAGTCTGAAATCAAACAGGGCAGTCAAATCTCAAAGCTATAAATTGATCTCCCTTGACTCCACGTCTTATATCCAGGTCACACTGATGCAAGAAGTGGATTCCCATGGTCTTGGACAGCTCTGCCCCTGTAGCTTTGCAGGGTACAGACTCATTCCTGGCTACTTTCATACACTGGCATTGAGTGTCTGTGGATTTCCCAGGTACATGGTGCAAGCTGTCAGTGAATCTACCATTCTGGGTTTTGCAGGACAGTGGCCTTCCTCTCACAGCTCCACTTAGGCAGTGCCCCAGTAGGGACTCTATGTGGGGACTCTGACTCCACATTTCCCATCTGAATTGCCCTAGAAGAGGTTCTATATGAGGACCCCACCACTCCAACAAACTTCTGCCTGGGCTTCCAGGCATTTCCATACATCTTCTGAAACCCAGGCAGAGGTTCCCAAACTCCAATTGTTGGCTTCTGTGCACTCACTGGCTCAACACCATGTGGAAGCTGCTAAGGCTTGGGGCTTGCATCCTCTGAAGCAACAGCCCAAGCTATACCTTGACCCCTTTTAGTCATCGCTGAAGCAACTGGGACACAGGGCACCAAGTCCCTAGTCTGCACACAGCCGGAGGTCCTGGACCTGGCCCATAAAACCATTTTTTCCCCTAAACCTCTGGGCCTGTGATGGGAGGGGCTGCCCTTAAGACCTATGATATGCCCTGGAGACATTTTCCCCATTGCATTCGTGATTAACATTCAGCTCCTTGTCACTTATGTAAATTTCTGCAGCCAGCTTGAATTTCTTCTCAGAAAATAGGATTTTCTTTTCTATTGCATTATCAGGCTGCAAATTTTCTGAACTTTTATGCTGTTTCCCTTTTAAAACTGAATGCCTTTAACACCACCAAAGTCACCTCTTGAATGCTTTGCTGCTTAGAAATTTCTTCCACCAGATACCCTAAATCATCTTGCTCAAGTTCAAAGTTCCACAAATTTCTAAGGCACTGGCAAAATGCCACCAGTCTCATAGCTAAAACATAACAAGAGTCACCTTTGTTCCAGTTCTCAAAAAGTTTCTCATCTCCATCTGAGACCACGTCAGCCTGGATTTCATCGTCCATACTATTATCAGCATTTTGGTCTAAGCCATTCAACAAGTCTCTAGGGAGTTCCAAACTTTCCCACATTTTGCCATCTTCTTCTGAGCCCTCCAAGGTGTTCCACCCTCCGCCTGTTACCCAGTTCCAAAGTCACTTCCATATTTTAGGGTATATTCTCAGCAGTGTCCCACTCTACTGACACCGATTTACTGTATTAGTTTGTTTTTGCACTGCTAATAAAGACATACTCAAGACTGCACAATTTACAAAAGAAAGAGGTTTACTGAATTCTCAGTTCCATGAGGCTGGGGAGGCCTCACAATCATGGTGGAGGGTGAAAGGCACATCTCACTTGGCAGCAGACAAGAGAAGAGAGCTTGTGCATGGAAAATCCCATTTGTAAAACCACCAGATCTTACGAAACATTCACTATCATGAGAACAGCACAAAAACACCTGCCCCATAATTCAATTATCTCCCACTGGGTCCTTCCCACAACACATGGGAATTATGGGAGCTACAACATGAGGTTTGGTTGGACACACAGGCCAACCATATCAGGTGGAATTGACTGGAAAGGGGATAAGGAATCTGTCTGGGACAAGATTATATAATGTTATATAATGTTCTATATCTTATTACGGGTTTGGATTACACAAGCATATGTATTTGTCACAACTTTGTTGATATGTAATTAAATCTTGTGTATCATATTTTATGTAACTTTGCATCAAAAGACAGATTATAAACAAATAACAGGACAAGGAAAATGTGGCACATATACACCATGGAATACTATGCAGCCGTAAGAAACAATGAGTTCGTGTCCTTTGTAGGGACATGGATCAATCTGGAAACCACCATTCTCAGCAAACTGACACAAGAACAGAAAATCAAATACCACATGTTCTCACTCACAGGCGGGTGCTGAACAATGAGAACACATGGACACAGGCAGGGGAGCATCACACTATGGGGTCTGTTGCAGGGGGCCACGGGAGGAACAGCAGGGTGGGGGTGGGGAGGTCGGGGAGGGATAACATGGGGAGAAATGCCAGATGTAGGTGACAGGGAGATGGAGGCAGCAAACCACATTGCCATGTGTGTCCCTATGCAACAATCCTACATGATCTGCACATGTACCCTAGAACCTAAAGTACAATAAAAAAAAGAAAAAAAAATCAACAAATAATGAACTCTATTTCATTATATGCATGCTGAAGTATTTAGAAAAAACTAATAATGTTGCAATTTCCTTTTAAATGTAATAAAATAAAATGGATTGGTGGAAGTGTACAGTGATAGATGGATAAATATGCAATAAAGCAACTATTAGCAAAGTATTGATAAAAGAATCTTTGTAGTGAGTGTACAAGTCTTCCCAATAACATTTTTTAAGCTTGCTAAATGATTGCCATTTTTCATGAGATAATATTGGCAAAAAAAAAAAAGATACTGCTTAAAGTTTAAATTTCATTATTTTTTCTAGTAAAAATGTCAAATTGCTTGTTGTTGGCAGCAATTCACCATAAATGCACCCTCGCTATAACTTTACAGGAATACGTATCTTAAAAGAAAAAAAAATATATTTTATTCACAAATTACACCTTATCACTAATATATCACACTTGATATGGTCAATGGAAGTAATATGCAGGCCAACAGAAGAGGAAAAAAGATAACTTTTTTCCAATGTTGAAAAGCTTTCAAATATCATCTCAACTTTCCCTTTGCCAGTACACGTTGGACTTTGTCTAATATAATTACATACAGTCTACAGGCAGATTCAAAATACTTTGAAATCATTATCACAGTTTAAAACTAAATTATAACAATTACAAAAACATGATTCTTAAAATTTTGTCTTATAGAATCATAAAGATGTTTTCCTCTACAGTATAAGGACCTACATAACAACTTCATGATTGTAAAAATTAGTAAATATTGACAAAACTATTTTTTTAATGTGGCAAAACTTGGTCTTGATGTTGCATTGGCATTATAATTGTGAATTTACATGCTCATAAACTACTATGGTGGTGTTGCACGGCTTTTCCTTAGCTCAGCTAAAGACAGGGTTGTTTGTCCCATCGCCACAAAAATTCAGGCTCATGGACAATTTGAATGATGAGTGAGACAGGGTTTTATTGGGTAAAAGGAAGAAAATGAGGTAACAGGGACTCTCACTAGGCCAGTGTTCCTGCTAGAGTGCTTCCCACTCACCGTTTAATCCCAAGTTTCACACAGGAATAGGAGGGTCCAGGCTTCTCCCTGCTGCAAACATAAGTGAACTTTCTGAGGCTCCACCTCAGTGGACAAGCTGGCTGGAGTTTCTCTGGGGATCCCCTCCCACCTGGCTGTCAAATTCCTTCCCATAAGGAAGTAGTCTAACTGCTGTTAGATTAGGATAAGGACATAAGGACGAAGACCTGTCTTAACTGCTTCCTGCTGACAGGGGGCAGGAGGAAATAGCAGTCAGAGCTTCCCCAGAGGCCTATTTAAGGATTCCTGGAAGAAGGAGCCATTGTCAGAGGCTCCAGTTGCATGACTGTTTGGAGTTTGATGGCCTGAAGGCAAGAACAGATAAACTGGGTTATTAGAAAACATGTATCAAAACAAAACAAGGGGAGGTGTAAAGACAACTCAAAAATTCTGAGGCCTTTTACCAGTTTACATAGGGAGAGGGAGGCCAAAAGACCAACTGGTTTAAAAACAAACAAACAAACAAAAACCCTACCCTTTTGCTGACATGTTGGGCTTCTGGGTTCCCTTCCCCTGAACTCAATTCTAAACAAACCAGCTTAAGGTTTAGAAAATTAACTCTTTCCAGTTTGGAGGATGCATTTGAGGGGAGTACCTCATAGTATGGAGACATAATTACCTATTAGTGAAGAGAGAATTAAGGAAGAGAAAGGAAAAAAGAAGGCATTCCCAGAGGTTCAGGATGCATTAGAAAGGGGTACAGACTGAAGATGAATGGCTGCCCATCTAGAAAGAGGGGAGCAGATATCACTGGTTCCTTTCTCTTTGTAGCAGATACCCAGAGTACATGAAGGAGAGAGAGAGAAGAGCATCCTCTTTCCATTCTTGCACTGCCATGGGTATTAAAGCCGCTTGTACCCATGAAGCAGGGGACCACAGAGAATAGGAATTATCTGCTCTCACCTATGTCTCTTTCCCATATACTGTCAGTAGTTTTGGAGTTCTTTAGACCTCATTTATACCATGGATATTAATGTGGCCTTTATCAGTGAAACAGGAAGCTTGGGCTTGGCTTAATCAGCAAGAATCAGCCATGCTCACCTGCCCTGGGCCTTGTAACCTCTGTTGCCATTTGCCTCTGGATCCCTCAGTCCAGTTTTCCTTCCCAGGGGTTTGATCCTGAAGCTTGGAATTGATTTGGGACAAAAATGTATCTCAGGTGTTGCATGGACTCTTATAGCATAAGTTGAATGCCAAGGTAAAACTGTGGAACTGGGTCCTCTTCCAACAAGGGAGAGGAAAGGATGCCTTGTGACATACCCAAATAAATGGTGGCTATAGTTATGCTTGCTAAGATTTGGGTGCATGCTGCTTGGCTTTGGTTAGCTCCATGGGCCTTAATTTCCCAAAAGGAAACCTCTGAGTGATGGGCATCCTATTCATTCCCATCACCTAGAAGAAACTGCAGGATAATTGCTCAGAACTAGAATATTGATCAGAATTTCTACATTATCCATCCCTCTTATTCTTTCTGAGCTGCAGCCAGGGATTGCTGGTTGCTTCACAGAAGCAAGCAGAGTTAGTCTAAAATGTAGGCCAAAAAAACTTAAAAACAACTAATGACTTTAGAATTTAATGACAAATATACAAGTTTTGAAACATGATTTCTCTCTCCAGTACTCAGGTTAAAAAAAAAAAATCAACATAGGACTGAATGGTTTGCACACTAAACTTTAGTTTTATACTTAGCCTGATTATTTGCATAAAGTGCAGCAAGATAATTATTTCTGCATAGGCCATTTGGATTGATTGACTTTGATAGAAGTTTGTTCCACAAGGAATCTCAGATAAGCCCTTTTAAAGCCAAGCCCAGCCATGGGTTTATCCTCAAACACCTGTGAGTTGGGTGATCCCCTCCACTTAAGGTCCCAAGATAAATTTGGAGCTCCTGGACCTGTTAGAAAGTGACATTCTTTACTGATCACTGGTCAAGAACTCTGTACAAGGACTGCATAGTTAAGGGCATGAGGCCAGTTTCTCCCATGGGGCTTTTATCAGCTCTGCCAGCTGATACTGACTACTTAAAGGGAAGCACACCCTTCCAGTCAAAGCCTTGGTAAAATAACCACTTTCTCCAATTGTGTCTTGTTGCAAAAGAAAATGGATTCTTATTGCACTGATGCAAACAACTGTATCGCCATAAGAATACTCACAGATAGTTTCCAAATTCTGGAGGAACCAGGAAGAGAGAAAATAAACATGCCCTAAATCTTGATCACAGGAGTATATCTTACTTAATTATTAAAAGCCATAAATAGTTCAAAGTTTCCTTGACTCCAAAAAACAAAACATGGATCAGCAATATTCCAAGCAAAGCTTAAAAAGGTTTGCTTCAGTTTCCTGACTTCCATTTAGTTAACTCTTGTTTTGCTTGATATTCATGACCATTTCAGCTCTTCATGAGTCCTGTACATTTTCCTTTATTCCAATGTTACAATCTCTAAAGTTATCAGAAGGCTGTATTTGACAGCACCTGTTAAAGTTCTACAGCTTATTATGAACCATCTTTTGGGAAGGATAAGAACGAAACAGTTGTCTGTGAATAGCAAAATGTCCAGGTTAGTTACAGTTAGAAATACAACTGACAAAGAAGTTTGTTTATCTCCATGGTTTACAACAACATAAAAACCTTCATTACGATTGGTAGCATATACTTAGACATTTGAACTTTAGAAAGCTCATATAATTTTGGAACATACCTTAGTATTATTCACCAAGATATAACCTAAAGATTGAGCATCATTTTGACAATTTCATGTACCAAAATATGTCAAATAATCCTGTTTACCTCTCTTTTCTGGGCATTCCAGGGGCCCTCTGGACAATCCCAGGTGTCAGAAAAGACAATTTTGAAACTGAAGTTTGATTTTGAGAAGGCTGTTAAATGTTCAAGGTTTAAAACACTTGATATTATGAAACAGAATTCTAGGTTACAGTAAGTTATTTATTTTGCCAAAAATTATGGCTCAGAAATTTAAAGAAGCAACAACCTTCCACAACCCCTCACAATTTTTACCAAAGAGCAGATTAGTGCCTTAGGAAATTCTTGCTATGCTTTTATTTCAATGCTCAATTTACAGAAAAACCATATAATACCCTTTTTCTGAATTTAGTTAGTATGTTCACACAGAGAACCTCTTCGGCAAGATTAATTTCCACAAGAACCTTTAGCTTTTTCCTAATTTAATTAGTAACAATCCTTTAACCCTAGGCAAAAGTTTACATTTCCATGCCTTCTTATAACCTTTATTTAAAAACACATTTTACCATTCTTACACACCTTGCATGTAAATATATTTCTAGTAGTTTCAATTAACTCCTAGCAATTTTAAACTTTAAGGTAAAACTTGGTAAGTTGCTTTAATTGTGTGCTAACTGCAGTAAAGGTTTGCCTTATTAGTTAAGGGGTGATTAGTTCCATTTGTCCCCAGCCTTACCAATTGTGAAGCCGGCAAGTCGAATAGCTCAAACCCAAAAAGCAGTTTGTAACCTCAAAACCCTTGGCAAACCTTGCACCTGACCTGCATTTCACCAATAGTCTTTAGGGCTGTTTTTATTTAAGATTAAAGTCACATGAACTGAAATGTTCCAAAGCTTCTAACTTCCTTTTAAAAAGTATTAGATCCAGTGCTTGTCTTTCTTTAGGCCAAATTAATTAGAGCTCTTTTTACAGACAATATACACAGTACACACACAGACCTCCAGAAGAAAACCCAGTCCCTAGGTGGGGCCCTTTAAGAGACAGCACTAGGAAAACATGCAGGTATCAAACCAGAAAGAAACTTATTCCCTAAGGCAGGATTCCTAAACAAATTCTTGCCAAGTGGTTACAGGCCACGCTCCCAGCGTGTAAACAAGATGGAGGCTTGCAGCACAAACCATACAGACACGAAAACCGTACCGAATTGGCCACAGCCCAAGACTAGCCCCACAAATCCTTTTTCACAATTAAAGCTTTACAGAAAATATAAACAGTAATAGCTGTGCGGCCTTGTGTAGTAAAACCTCTTCTAAAAGAAAAAAAAAAAGTCTTGCTTAAAACCTAACTGCTGATGGGGTGGAGAAGAGGAAAGGAAAAGAACAGTTTAAAAATTTCTGGGGAAGAACCTCATACTCTTATGCAAGTGGTTTCTCCACCAGGGAGATTAGTTCAATTACTGTCCAGTGGAGTAAAACCTCTTGGCTGGGGAAGGGGAAGGCTCCCGCAGAAGCAGGTGGCTGGGACTGCCAGCCTGCTGTGCCAGACTCTTGGGCCATGCATCCCAGCCCTGCATCCCAGCCCAGCATAGAGGACAGAGCCGCGGGGAGCTACTGCTTGCCAGTCCGTCCCCCAAAAAGGAAGGAAAAGGCCATGAGGATGAAAAGGCTCAGAAGAGAGAGGGATAAAGAATTGTTGGTTTGCATCTCACTCACCACTTCCCGAGCCCCCATGCTGCATGCCAAAGGTGTTGCAGGACTTTTCCTTAGTTCGGTTAAAGATGCGGTTCTTTGTCCCATGGCCACGAAAATTCTGACTTGTGGACAATTTGAATGATTGATAGACAGGGCTTTACTGGGTGAAAAGGAAGAAAGAGTGGAAACAGACACTCTTGCTAGGCCAGAGTTCCTGCTAAAGCACTTCCCGCTGGAGTTCAAATCCCAGATTCAAACAGGAAGAGGAGGTGCCAGGCTCCTCCCTGCTACAAAGGTCATGAACTTCCCAAGGCTCCACACCAGTGGGCAGGCTGGTTGGTGTCTCTCCAGGGACCCTCTCTTACCTGGCTGTCTCAGTGGGACCAGAATTTTATTTTATTATTGGTTAGTTTCAGTTCCAGATTACAAAATCAATATCCGAAATTGAAAGGACCTGCCTCCCACATCAACAAAATACCACGCAGAATTATACTTTACAATGAAGAATATCAGATTATCATACACAGTGAAAATTATTTATGGGTAAGTTCACAATTTATATCAGACAGATTTAATGTGATGAATCATTTCAGGAGGGATATCTCTTCAGCGTTTTCCTTCTTACTCAGCTATTCAAAGGGACCAGCTGAAAAATTTATGTAATAATTTGACATCTTTTTTCAATAACATGTGATTTCGAGTTCTGAGTAGCTCCTCCTTGCCCAGATATTTCAAAGGTTGAGGCTTAAATATGAGCCATGTATTAATCAACTTTGCTGAACTAATAAGCAACAACCCCCAAATCCCAGTGGCTTATAAAATTATTTTTCACTCACATTGCCCATTATTTATGAATTGGTTGTGGTTCTGGTAGATGAGACTTCTAATTCCTGAATCAAAGCAGGAGTAGCCCCTCTTTTAGATAAGCCACGAGGAAGAGCGAGAGAGCTGACCAAAAACGTGTGCTGCCTTTTAAAACTTCTGCTTCAGAAGCTCTGGCATATCACATTTGCTCATATGCAACATAAGGAGAGAACTAAAGGACCAAATGCAAAAGTCCTGAGGCCAATATATAATCAAAGGAATGGGCAGCCAATAGTTTTTAAAGAAAAACACATTTTCTGGGTTCAGGGGAGAAATCTAATATAGAAAAAGAACTGCCATGAAAGAAATTTCTGTTTTTCTGATTTTCCTGTTAAATCTCTGCTAGGATGCCAGTACTATAAGAGAAAATAAGATATTCTTGCCCTATAACATAGAATATAAGACAAAACATCAATAAGAGGAGTAGAAACAAAAAGAAGTGAAATTAAGTAAATAAAAGGAGACCCTGTTTCAAGACAAAAGATAAGTATACAAGAAAAGCAAGCTGCAGGAGACAGTACATGTATGGAAGAAATGTCATTTCCTCACACCTTGGCAATCTCCACTAAACTATTCTACTCTTTGAAGAATGGGCCAAAACTTTGAAGAAAATTAGCCCAATTAACAGTGAGAAGAATGGTGGAGACTGCATTGCATAATATGAAACTCCAGCCTGTTACAAGCAAAATCAAAATTTTAGATTGAAAATATCAGAGAAAAGCAGTCAAAGAAAAAAATGAGTTCTTGAAATACACCTCACATAAAAATCACTGACTTCCAAAACTCCTCTCAGAAATCTATAAGATACCAGCTATTCTGTTAACTGAAATAATTCAGTTATCTATTTAAAAATATGTGTGTTAAGTACTATTGTTTTTCTTTTTCTTTCTTTTTTTTTTTCTAATGTAGAGATGAGGTCTTGCTATGTTGCCCAAGATGGTTTTGTGCTCCTGTTCTCAAGGAATCCTCTGGCCTTGACTTCCTAAAGTGCTAGGATTACAAGTGTGGGCTAGGGCATCCAGGCTGCACTTTTAAATAAAGATATTAATGCCAAAAAATCTTCTACTCTATATTTCAAGCTGAACTTTCAGCTTATCAATAAAAGAATTAAAATATAATTAAATGACTAATAAAAATGGGAAAGAGAGATTGAAAGAATGAAATGTTAGGAGAGTAAATGAGCTCCCTTCATTATCAATTTTAGAAAGTCTGCAAATACTGCTTAAATTGATCATCAAGAAATAAAGCGTAACTATATTATTGACTGTTATATATGTAACCACCCAAAGAACTTAAAATATCAAAAGTTACTACTTCTCAGGAAGGGAGTGAAGGTGAAAATAAAGAATCTAAAAATACTTTAGCTTTTTATTAAATATGGTAACATTCTTCTTTTATGCCATTTCGGTCAGTTTACATTTTTATTTCTACACACATGTATTACTTTTCAAATAAGAAAGCATTAAATGGAGGCGTGAAATTTTATAATGATATTTAAACAGAATGAATACATGTGTCACAAATTGGAGCAAAAATACTTCTTGGTACCTTACACAGTGTCCCTTAAAACACGATGCCAAATACAATCTGAGTTTAAGCCCAGTTAATTAAAAAAACCCCTAATATCCAAATGCTTTCTCTAGTCAGAAATTAAAACTCGGTACTTTTGTAAATTTTCCTTTTCTTTGCTGACAGGAAAGTTAGAGCAAAGATCAGCGCCCCAGTTCTATCACCTCATGTTGAGTGTCTGTTCACCTCATTCCCTCTGCTATGTTTAGATGATATCTGTTCATTCTATATCCAATTATCTTATTTTGTATTATGCCTAATCTCATAAGCCACTTCAACGGTTTTTGAAAAACAGGAAGGATGTAAATTCTAAGCAAAAATGAACAAAATATTATGAAATTTTAGAAACTTTTAAGAAACTCTCTAATGAACTAAATATAGCTGTGTTAGTCAAATATTTATAAAATACAGGAATTTCATATTAAAAACACAAAATGAAAAGAAGTAGCACTGCTCATGTGCAATAATATAATCATTATAAATTATAAATTATAAATAATTTAATAGATATATAATGGATTATCAATAAATAAAAAGCAAAATCAGTGTAGTGTTTTCAAATACTTTTTCAAAGTCACTATAGAAAAGGCCTACACGTTAATTATTTTAAAAAACAAATTAGGTTAAAATTTGCAAATTCTCTCGCTTTTTATATACATGTGTGTATATATGTGTGTGTGTTTATATATATATGCACACACACACACATATATATACATGCACACACTTATTTTCTTCATTTCCCAAAGCCAATTTTTAAATTGAGTTAACTATACTTGGGTTTCTCTCTTTGTTGTGCACACCATTAATAGCCTCAGTACTGAAACAAGTTGGTTCTTTATTATTCCCTAAGGCAACAAGATGCTGTAATTATTTTGTGAATCATTTCATCTTTAATTAATTTGTGTTGTCTCTTACATTAAAATTTAGTAGCGATAAGGTTGAATTGGAGTTTCTGTTTATAGGTTTTGTAAGCAGAGCTTTGACTCCCAATTTTCTGATTAATTAAATGAAATATTATTAGGTAATGATTCACATGCTGGAAAAAATAAAGTTCTATCCAAATATAACTGCTACTCTTTAAAAGTATATCGCAATTTATTATTATTGCCATTTTTCAGAAATGACAAGCTTTGATTCTCATTCACTATGTTATCTTTAAAAATAGATCAGCTGGGATTAAGAAAAATTCATTATTCAACACTTCTCTTCTGCTAGAACAATTCTAGTCATACTCAGACAAGCTCAGAAAGCACTTCCACTGCAGGAAATTGAAACCTTAGTTTGTGTTTAAACTCAAAAATTAAATCACCCTTGTAGTAATCATTCCAGTCTTTTTCCTAATTAGTCACTCAAACAATTGAATAAAAACCAGTCTATGCAATGATATAATTTCATAATTTATCAAAATGATAAAATAATCAGAACTAAATGAACTATACCTAAGTTCACTTTTACCTAATGCAGATTCATACCATTTTAAGTATTAATCTATTAAAAATAATGCAACCAATGATATTTGTAAATGTGTATATTATTTACATTATCTTCACATGTAAAACTTAGTTCAGATATAGGTAATATGCGGTGGCTCACACCTATAATCCCAGCACTTTGAGGGGCTGAGGCAGGTGGATTACCTGAGGTCAGGAGTTCAAGACCAGCCTGACCAACAAGGTGAAACCCCATCTCTACTAAAAATACAAAAATTAGCCAGCCATGGTGGCAGGTGCCTGTAAGCCCAGCTACTCAGGAGGCTGAGGCAGGAGATTCGCTTGAACCCAGGAGGCAGAAGTTGCTGTGAGCCGAGATTGCACCACTGCATTCCAACCTGGTCAACAGAGCAAGAATCCATTTCAAAAAAAAAAAATCAGATTACTAGAAATTAAAGAATATATAAGTAAATCTAACAATAAAATTTATTCTTTTAGGCCATTCTAGTGTTTTCCTATCAAAAGTATATAGTACAATCTATTTAAAAATCCAATGAATAACTATTTTTGATTAGCAGGATGATTGATAATTGTTTTAAGTCTCTCTGCAACAGCTAGGAAATCAGTCACCAATTGCTGCAGAAGTTTGTGGTAGGAACTCAAAATTTGTAACTTACCAGTTACTCAATGGCATCCTCCTTGGCCTCTCCTTCTAGCTGCGGCTACCAACCCACTACCTTCTAGTTCGACTCCAACACAGTATCTCCAACCAATTCTGATCTTAAGCAGAATAAGGCCTAGCCTAACATTTTGAAATTTAGTCTAAGATTACTGGTGTCATTATTTTGCAACTCAGAATTGTTTTAGGCTTTTCCTCCTACCCCTGAATTTTAGTCTTGATTGTGCTGCATGGTTTCCTGTGTTTCTATGCATTTACTCTTTGAGTTTGTTAAGTAAGACACTATAGATTTGATTTAGATTCTACTCCTAGTTACTGGCTTTCCACCATACACCTAATCTAGATTCCTTTGCTCAGACTCCTCTAAGAGGGAAGAATTCAATAAGAGAAGTAGACAGATGAGATATTTTATCCATTATTGATAGATTCACAAAGATATCCATCCCAGGTCCTTTGCCCATCTTTCTCTTAGCAGGAAGGGTTGTATAGTGAATGAAGTAGACCTATGAATCATTTTTCATCACTCTTAATAGAGTCCCAGAGATCCATGATCTTGAGTGGAAACAAGGCACTTGTTAGGTAAGCAATGTCTAGGCAGCTGTTCAGTAGGTACATTCCAACACAGTATCTTGTTTTCTCCCTGTCATCATGTGCAAAGCAAACTTAATTAGGTGGTATAGTACTTTTGGCAGAGTGTATGACCTAATGACAACAACAATAGCTCCCATTCCACATCCTCTTGTGCAATATGAACTTGGTACTCCCCTGTTAAGAAAAATCTATTTCTCCACCTCTTTGGGTCTGATCAGGCCCTCTGCTACTTTGGCCAATAGAATACAATGGAAGTGATACTACTCCTGTTTCACTGTAGCCCTTAATTCGTCTAAAAGGGTCCAATTTGTGCATCCCGAAAGTCAGCTACTGCGTTAGCAGTGTTAGTACCTTGTGCCATCATGTAATAAGAAGCCCAAGCCACGTGGAGAGGGCAGGAAGATGAGATAAAATGTGGAATGAGAGAAGCCAAGAAACTCCAAAGCACCAGATACATGCATGAGAAACCTACCTTGGGTGGTCCACCCAAGAAAAAGGAGAGTTTGCAGATGACTAGTTTCAGCTGCTATCTGGGTATGACCATGAGCAACACCTGAGAACTTATCGCTAAACCCAGCTAATCCACAGAATCATGAGAAATAGTAACGTTATTGTTTTAGGTTACTAGGGAGGTGTTGTTACATAGATAACCAGAACTGTGCTATTCATCAATTTCAGGTTTTGTAAAGTCTTACTCTTCATTGCCAAAGCTTCATTGAATATTTATAGGTTAAAGTATTTAAAATCGCAATTTCCCAAATAATGCTCTAAATATAAAGCCACTGAGCAATATGTAGATGGACAGTCATCAAAAGATTATTTAGAAAAATGGCATAGAATAATAAATGTTAGTGGCTCTCAACCTTCTTCAGCAGGAATACATCTGAGGGATACAGCACATTACTATCAACTGCATCAATTACTATTAACGGCAACAGGAGTTTTAACTAAAAAAGACCCCAGGGCTATTTACTATCAGATTCTTCAGTTAATCATCATGAAAATATTAAGTAAAAAATATCCAAATTTACATTTCCTTGTCCATAGTGAACAGTGCTTAGTGACTTTAAAAAGACTTTTCAGTGATACTTATTTACATAATTTCTTAACAAGATGATGGTCATCTTTAAACCAAACTTATTTTCAGACTTTTGACTAGCTCTACCCATCAAGAAATACAGTTTGTGAAATTGTGATGTTAACAATTCCAAATCTACCTCTCACCAGCTGTATGATCTTGGATAAGTGCTTTAATCTCTTTGTGCCTTAGTTTCCTCAACTGAAAAAAAATAGGAATAATAGTACCTACCCCCTAAAGTGGTAAGGAGGATTAAGTGAGTGAATAATGCATAATAACAGTTTCTGGAAGTAGTAAGCATCATATAAATGTTAGCTTGATTTTTTTAATCTCATTCATTATATTAGGAACACTTGATTGATTGTAGAAAGTCCATGATAAATCCCAGTATCAAATGGATTTCACTAGACAAATAGCCTAAATTCTCCTTAGAGTTAGGTAAATGGAAAATACTTATTAAATAGGATTCTAAGTAGTGATTACTCCTATCACTCTTTTGATCAGTCTTATCAAAAGCAAGCGGGGCACTTTAAATCCAACTTATTGTGTAACTCTTAAGGAAGATACCCTAACCTAGAAATGTCAAATTGAACTGACTTAGTGAATTAGTACATTGCTTCATCCAAAATGAACACCGTGATCCCGGATAACTTGATGAGGAGTTTCAGCTGGACTTTAAGTTTCTTTTAAAAGGAGGTAAAGCTGTTCATTGAAATGTACTTTGTTTGGTCAAATATTTGATGCGGTAAAAAGCAGTCATAAAAGCTGAAACTAAGACTCAGTGCCTGTGCCCATCATTCTAAAAAAGCAAGCACCAAAGACAGTTTGCTAGAATTTTGCCATTTTTTTAAAGAGAATATCTTACAAATGCTATATTTGTAGTTTATGCTTCATGATTCAGTACTTTTTAACTATTGAAGCTGAGAAGCTCAGCATTCACACACACACAAATACTACTAACAATGACAGAATTGAAAGTTCTTTATCCAATATCAATTCTCCCCTTCTGCCTTAGTAATTGAATTACAGTTTAAAAAACAGCAAATATGTGTTATAAACATTTATTTTAATTTAAAATGTGTAAGCAAAGACTACTTATTCTACTGTCTTTTGATGTAGTGCCAAAGTCTTTCCTTTGAATGTCTCCATCGATTGTAATTCTCCATTGTCTGTCTTTCATAAATCACTCTCATAATTCTCTTCTACAAAATGTCCAGTTTCAGGGTCTTTGAAGAGAAAAGAAGACATTTGTTAGGGAATTAATGCATATCCTTTCATAGTTTGACATTTTTTTTTCAGGCTTTCAAAATTGCCTCTCCACAACTAATTTGGCAATATTTTTAAAAAATAAAGCTTGGGGCCGGGCGCAGTGGCTCACGTCTGTAATCCCAGCAGTTTGGGAGGCCGAGGCGGGTGGATCACAAGGTCAGGAGATCGAGACCATCCTGGCCAACATGGTGAAACCCCGTCTCTACTAAAAAATACAAAAATTAGCTGGGCATGGTGGCGCACACCTGTAGTCCCAGCTACTTGGGAGGCTGAGGCAGGAGAATTGCTTGAACCCAGGAGGTGGAGGTTGCAGTGAGCCGAGATTGCACCACTGCACTCCAGCCTGGCACGTGGCAAGAGAACGAGACTCTGTCTCAAAAAATAAATAAATAAATAAATAATAAAGCTTGCCTTCATCGTGTATTTCCAAAGAATAAACTTTAATTTCATTTCAATTAATTTACTTTTTCCTTGCTTGAATATTATGGGTTTGGATAATATTTGGTAAAAATCACAAAATTATATTGAAATGTCTGAAATACACAGGTTTGGGAACAAATATAACTGGATCTTATCAAGCCAAAAAGAAAAGTACTGAATAAGTGGGAATAAAAGTGAGCAGTCACATTTGAGATGAACCTCATAACTGTCAGGATTCAGCATGCACATTTATCATCAGCATATCTGATAGACATAATGTAGAGTTTAGGTTTATCTCTTAGTTTGATGCAAAAGTAATTGTGGTTTTGACATTATGTTATGGCAAAAACCACAGTTTACTTTTGCACCAAACTAATAGCAATGATTAAGTAGAAGTTGCATATGAGAGATTTCACCCTTAAAGATATTCTACAGTTTTTACAAAAATATTCACCACCCTCTTCTTAATCATAGAAAATATTTTTTAAATATGTATATTTCTAAAGCAGACTATCATACTCTTTTTGATGCTGGAGTTTATAAAAAATAACAAACCTTTCAGACATATTCACGTCTTTATTCCTAGGAGGATAATCAACTATTAGTAACTGTGATGGGTTAAATTGTGACCCTCAAAAAATAAATTTCTAATCCCAGTATCTCAGAATATGACCTAATTTGGAAATAAGATCATTGCAGGTATAATTAGTTAAGATGAGTTCATACTGAAGTAGGGTAGCTCCTGAATCCAATATTACTGGTGTCCTTATAAAATGGAGAAACTTGAAGATAGACATACACCCAGGAAGAATACAATGTGAACATAAAGGTAAAGATAGAGGTGATTCACCTACATGCCAAGGACGGCAAAGATTTCCATCAAACACTGAAATCCTGTTGTTTCAGCCACTCAGTTTGTGGTACTTTGTTACAGCAGCCCTAACAAACTAATATAGTCCATCTTTAGATCAATTTATCCTTAGCTTACAGTCATATTAAGCTTAAATCTGACTTTATCTGGTTTCCACTTAACGTCCTATTCCACAGCTTCTTACGTATGTTTCAGGTCTTTTTTCTAAGTAGGGTATCCTCTCAGCTTGAAAATGTTCCTTCATACGATATTCTTTCACATTCTTTCACTATCCAGGTCTCTCTTCTAATGAATTCCTAAACATATAGTGTTGTGCTTAAAATTAAAAATGGCACAGGGCCTGTCTAATGCAAAGTATGGCAAAGAATAAATCACCTTTCTTCCAAATACAATTTTTTTGTAATGACACAGCCCAAGGTGCAAGAATGGCAGCACATTAAACGGCTTACCGTCTTTGAACGAAAATCTTAGTCTCCACGCATGCTTTTTCTAAGCCATGTCTCTTCCGTATTCTGTCCTTGTTGCAACTGATTTTTTCTTTTGATCCAATAAAACTTTAATGTTCAATCCTGAGCAACTTCATTTTACTGCTCTGCCACATCATTCTAGCACGTCAAATTTAGCTTGGAACCTGATTCATTCAGTTAAGTCATTAGAAAAAAACCGTTGAAAGGTACAGGGAAATGATAGATTATCCCTAAGCCACATTACCGGAAATTTTCTCCAAGCCAAGCTTATCAGCTACGTAGCAATCTGGGATATACTTATTAATCAGTTTCTAAGAAATGTAGCTGTATCTCTTCACAAGTTTAAAGAAAGTTTCTATTACTTTAATAAATACAAGTAAATTCTATCTCTATTCTTCCCCTGGTCTACCAGCCTAACCATTCTGTCAAAAAAAAAAAAAAAACAGAAAGAAAGAAAAAAAAAATACTTGAAGCTAATTCAGTATCACTTGTTTTTGGAGAAACCAAGCTGAATCTTAGTGATCTCTGCTAAGTAATGTAATACATTTCTTCATTTCTTAAGAAATTGACTTCCAAATTTAGCTGAAATCACATCAGAATTCATTATATAACTTTTCTTCATAAATCTAAATGAACTGCAAAGTTTAACATTTCAATATAATCATGATAAAATTAAATCTTAGTTCATTTTAGAAACCTAACTTGAAATTGCCTAAAGAATGAATAAGGAGTGCACTTTTCAATGAAAATTATGTTTCTAGCTTGCAGTAATGCAGTTTTTTCAATCCTATATATAGAAGCTACCAAATATGCTTTTGAGAAAATATGATTTATTTCAGAATAGAATTAGTGGCTTAGAACTTCAGTGCTATCTTCTTCGTAGATATTTAGAGTACGTTATCCTAATCTTACTTTTAATCCTTCATTTATACTTTTTCCTTTGATTCATTCCCTCAACTCCTTCTAGGACTTTGTTTAAAATATCTCCTGCCTGAAGCTCCCTTTAAAAAGCACCCTCTATCATTTCCAACCCCCTCCTTTTATTTCCTTTATGACACTTATACCTTGGCATTATTGGTACTTTTATTTATATATTATCCACCTCACTTGCTAGAATGTAAACAACGTAAGAATAGGAAGTTTATCTTTTGCTTTAACAGCTACATACTCAGGTTTAGAACAGTACCCAGTACACAGTGACTTCTCAACAAATACTTGTTGGATGAGTGAATGAAGGAATAGAGAGAAGTCCCAATTATACTGTTAAGTAAACACTTCACAAACAGAATAGTAAGAGAAGAGAAGAATGTAGGCAAGAGGGGGTAATTGAAAATGCCAAATTACAGTTGAGATAAAACTCACCTATACATGCTACAAACTTAATTAAACATAACATTGTATAATTAAAATTACATCTAATATTTAAATACATGATTACTCTTTCAGAGATATAACCCACAACTATAAAATAATAGTTCAACAATTCTAAATATTACATAAGTTTATTAATAAAATGCAGCCAGAATGTCACTATGTTTATTTAAAAAAATCTATTTTCCCACTTAATATATAATTTCCTTCTTTAATTCAGATATTCAAATAAGACCTGATGAGGTAAGAAGCATAGTCTCCACTGCCCACTCTTGCTATTTTCCCATTTACCCCATTCCCATTCTTATCACCCCATCTTCATTATACTGGAATTCACTCCCTTACATACATCTTTATTGTCTATACTATGAACAATTATCCTTTAAAATCAGAAAAAGAAAGCAATTATTTAAATGAGTAGTCATTTAAATAAATATTTGACTTTTGTTTGGTTGATTTACAAATTTCACTTTGCTTATATTATCATTGTGTTTAATATTGATTAGAAACAAATAGTGCCTTTGAAAATTATATATTTGACTGCCATTCTGCTACTGAAAAGGCCTCCCAAAGTAAAATGGTTCATTTAAAGGAGAAAAAAATGTGGTCTAGTAAAGATTTCGTTAAAACTATATATAAAAAATTAGGCTGTCTTCAATGAAATGTGTGAAAATATACAGAATTTATTTTAATGCTGTGCTTAAATTTACCAAGCAGCCAATCTGACTTCTAAATAAGCAGCTGATGGAGACAGATAGACAGACAAACAGATATATATATACATATATATGTAATTTATTAATCAAGTGGTTCCAGTGTTAAGTAAACAACTAGTTGTAAACAACTAGTACCTTGCAATGTAAAAGCACATTACAGTTTACAAAACACTCCTACATAGCTTCAATTACAATATGACTTATTGTGTCGCCAGTTGACATTTTGAGAGTCCAAATTTATCCACAATTTCCCTAACCTTTGCATTAGCAAAGCAGTTCTTACAACATTGAGCCCTCAAAAGCCCCATCTGCCACAAATAAATCAGCTCTTCAAGACAGCAAAGCAATATAACTGACCCACAGCTAGTATCATACTGAATGAAGAAAAACTAAAAGCCCTTCCTCTGAGATCTGGAACAAGACAAGTATGCCCACTTTTACCACTGGTACTGAACATAGAACTGGAAGTCCTAAGTAGGGAAATCATACAGGAGGAAAAATAATGAAGGGCATCGAAATTGGAAAACAGGAATTCAAGTTATACTTGTTTGCAGATACTATGATTTATATTTAGAAAAACCTAAAGATTCCACAAGAAAACTATTAGAACTGATAAACAAATTCAGTAAAGTTGCAGGATACAAAATCAACATACAAATATCAGCAGCATTTCTATATGCCAACAGTTAACAATCTACAAAAGAAATCATGAAAGTAACCCATTAACAATAGCTACAAATAAAATGAAACTCCTAGGAAGAAACTTAATCAAGGAAATAAAGATGCCACAATGAAAACTATAAAATATCAATGCAAGAAATTGAAGAAAACACAAAAAAGTAAACATATTCCATCTTCATGAATTGGAAGAATCAATATTCTTAAAATCTCCATACCACCCAAAGCAATCTACATATTCAATATAATTATCAAAATACCAATGACATTCTTCACAAAAATAGAAAAAAAAATTCTAAAATTTATATTGAACAGCAGAATACCCAGAATAGCCAAAGTTATCCTGAGCAGAAAGAACAAAACTGGAGGAATCACATTATCTGATAATATTGTTTTGTTCTATGTCCCCACTCAAATCTCATCTTGAATTGTAATCCCCATAATCCCCACATGTTGAGGGAGGGAACTGGTGGGAGATGGTTAGATCATAGGGTCAGTTTTCCCAATGCTGTTGTCATGATAGTGAGTTCTCACAAGATCTGATAGTTTTATAAATGTTTAACAGTTCCTCCTTCAGATGCTCTCTCTTGCCTGCCACCAGATAAGACATGCCTGCTTCCCTTCTGATATGATTGTAAGTTGCCTGAGGCCTCCCCAGCCATGCAGAACTCTGAGTCAATTAAACCTCTTTTCTTTATAAATTACCCAGTCTTTATAGCAGTGTGAGAATGCACTAATACATCTGACTTCAAATTATACTACAGAGCTATAGTAACCAAAACTGCACAGTACCGGCATAAAAACAAACACATAGACCAATGGAACAGAATAAGGAACCCAGAAATAATTCCATACATCTACAGTGAACTCATTTTTGATCACGGTGCCAAGAGCATACATTATGAAAAAGCCAGTCTCTTCAATAAATGGTGCTGAGAAAATTGGAGATCCATATGCAGATGAATGATACTGGACTCCTATCTCCCATCATATTCAAAACTCAAATCACAATGAACTAAAGATATAAATCTGAGACCTCAAATTATGAAACTAATAAAAGAGAACATTGGGGAAATTCTCAAAGACATTGGTTCCGGCAAAGATTTCTTGAATAACACCCTACAAGCACAGGCAAATAAAGCAAAAATGGACAAATTAGATCACATCAAGTTAAAAATCTTTGCATAGCAAAAGAAACAATCCACAAAGTGAAGAGCCAATCCACATAATGGAAGAAAATATTTGCAAACTATCCATATGACAAAAGAGTAATAACAAGAATATATAAGCTCCAGCAACTATACAGAAAAAAAATCTAATAATCTAAAAATCTGCTAATCTGATTAAAATAGGCAAAATGTAACATTTCTCCAAAAAAGACATACAGATGGCAAAGAGGTATATGAAAAGATTCTCAACATCATTGATCAGAAAAATGCAAATCTAAATTACAACGTGATATCGTCTCACCCTTGTTAAAGTGGCTTTTATCCAAAGGACAGGCAACAATGAATGTTTGTCCTTTAGATAAAAGGCTGTGGGGAAAAGGCAACCCTCATACACTGTTGGTGGAGATGTAAATTAGTACAGGCACTATGTAAAACAGTATGGTGGTTCCTCAATAAACTAACAATAGAACTACAGGATGACACAGCAATCTCACTTCTAGATATATACCCAAAAGAAAGGAAATCAGTATATTGAAGCTATATGTGAACTTCTGTGTTTATTAAAACACTATTCACAATAGCCAAGATTTGGTAGCAACCTAATTGTTCATCAGCAAAGAAACCGATACAGAAAATATGATACATATACCCAATGGAGTACTATTCAACCATAGAAAAGAATTAAGTTCCTGTCATTTGCAATAACATGGATGGAACTAAAGGACATTATGTTAAATGAAATAAGCCAGGCACAGAAAGACAAACTTTGAATGTTCTTACTTATTTGTGGAAGCTAAGAATTAAAACAATTAAACTCATGGAGATAGAGAGTAGAAGGATGGTTACTAGAGGCCGTGAAGGACAGCAGAGGTGTACGGAAGAGTGAGGATAGTTAATGGGGACAAAAATATAGTTCGATAGAATAAACAAGGTCTAGTGTTTGATAACACAACAGAGTGACTACAATCAACAATAATTTATTGTATATTTTAAAATAACTAATAGAATATAATTGAAAGGTTTGCAACTTTAGGAAAAAATAAATGCTTGAGGTCATGTATACCCCATTTACCCTGATGTGATTATTATGCACTGTATTCCTGTATCAAAATACTTAGTATACCCCATAAATATATATATCTGCTATGTACCCACAACTTTTTTAAAAAAAAAGACAACAGAGCACTCACCTTCTTTGGTCATTTACATTTCATGGAGAAGGGAGATGAAGGGAAGTTCATGTAGTGTGGAAAGAGCAATATAAGGTCCCGGTAATGAAGGTGATCAGCTGATTGTGATGAGATAAAAATCAACCACTGCCCTACTTCTAGTTCCTTCTCTGCCCATTTTGACTGGGAACTTCAAGAAGATATTGGCTGGTACTTGCATTTTTGACAATTCAAGGACACTAGTTGTTCATGAACTCCACTTTAAAAAACATTGTGATAAAATGGTATTGAATAGTGATTAACAGCATTATAACCAGAGAAGATAGAGGGATATGAATATACAAATGCCTTCACCCACAAATTTTTTTAATATAAAGTCATAACTCTTTTTAAAACACAGTAAGGAATCAAGTTTATATTTTCCATGCTACAGAAAGGCATAGACATGTAGGACAGTTTATAGCTATTTATTTTCTCCTGAATATCAGCTTGATTAATGTTAGTATATTAACCCAGGAAAGCAAGTTTTAAAGCAAGGGGAAAAAATAGTTTTGCTGTTGGCTATTTTGCTCAACCACAGCAGAAAAGAGGGGAAAAATTATTAGTATTGCATAGCACTGAGGAGAAAACATATTTACCCATCTATAAACCCTTTTTCAAGGTTTTTGGGTTTTTTTATTTTAAAACAGCATTATTGATCAGGAGGTACTAACTTTGCCTTTTGGCAACTTAATTAAAGAAAGATATTTCAGTTGCCATGACCTAAAGTAATGTTTACCACTATGATTTACATTTAACATATTGTAGTTATTTTATAAATTATTTTGTTTTGTCATGTAGAATATTGTGTGTGTTTTTTTTTTTTTAATTTGAGTTGGTTAGCTCCACAAATTCCTTACTTAAGCTTTCCAAATGGACCATTCTTTTTTAAACAAATAAATAAATAACATAAGAAGAATAAAATAATGAGCTCAAAGTGAGATAAAGAAATAAATACTACAGAAGGTTGGAGTGGATCATCAGTGAAATAAAAGTGTACATTTCAATTTCTCGGCCTAATAAAAAATTAATATAACTCTCTATTTTACTCATCTTTAAGATTCTAAAATGCTCTAGAGGAAAATGTATCCAAAATTTATTACAAAAGTAAAAATAATAAAAAGAGTTAGTAAAAGATCTACCAAACATAACAGTATAATTTCTCATTTCTATTTTTGGGAAGAGAACAAGTTTAAGGTTCATTTTAATTTTACATTGTTTCCTATCAATATGTATCTCATTTTTTGGAAATAATATGAATTCTATGGATATGGTCTCATGAATGAGACTTTTCTTGATGGAAAGTGTAGTCATCATGTTAGAAGAGTAACTTTGAGGAAATCAGTTATCTCCTTACTTGCAAGTAGCATTCATTTTTTAGATTTTCTTAAAAGTTAGGCTTAAATATTAGCAGAAACAGATATTTCACCTTAGTAACAACCTCCCCTGCAATCAGTGCCGCAAAAGAGAAGAACACAGCCTTTGTAGTCAAAGAGATCTGAGTGACTGGAAGCAAAAAATATTCCAACAGGAAATAAAAGTGAAACAAGTGGGAAGAGATAGGATTGAAAGAAACAAAGGTGAAAGAAAGAAGAGAGAGAAAGAATAGAAAAAGATATGTATGTAGTGTTATCAAACTAACAAAATCTAATTTTAATATTTATTTATATTTACTTTTTCCCCAAAAGCTTTACTAGGGCCAGAATATTTAGAATTATCAATGCTCATGAGATCTTTAGGAAAAAATAACCTATTGAGATTATTACTGGCATTTCAAATAAAACTACACTTACATTTCATTCATATTTAAAACTTTTTTTTCCAAAATCATTGTAAGGTACACCTTTAGAAAATATCTACCACACTGTTTTAGAACCCAACAGCTTATGGTTGAAGAAATGGTTTATCATTTCTTCACATATGATTTTCTTGGAGAAGGTTAGCCAAACCTTAAATCCTTATTAAAGTGATTTTCTTAACTAATTTAATTGCTGTCCAGTAACTTTTTAAGCTCTCACATCAGAAATCATCCACAAATCCAGCAATATAGGAATCTGCCAGTAAATGTTTACTATACTTTGACAATTGTCTCTTTTAGACTTGTAACAATAAAGCTACATCCTATAAGGAAGACAGATTCTAGCAGCATATTACCTACATTGGGTAAATTATTGTCTTTCCAGTAGAAAGAGAGTAAAAAATCCTTTTTCTTAAAATATTACCTCCAGTCACCTTGCAAAATCCCTTCCTGGATGAGACGTATTTATTCAGCTTTTCACTGTAGTGAATTGAGTTAGGATTAAGAGTTCTACAGAAAGTTCAATGACACAAAAAAGCATGTTTCCTTATCCTTGTAGAATCATGCAATGACATGTAGTGGTGTTATCTGTAGGACCTTGTGAACTTAATTTCTAAAATTGGTGAAGTGCTTGTTTGGTGTCCAGTGTGCTTAGGGCATATGAATAGGCTGTCGTCACTTTTTAAGAACTCTGATGCTTTCACATTTTAGTTGTACACAATTGATCTGCATTATGGCAAATACTGTGTGAGTGTGTAAGCGTACTTGTGCACGAAGGCTAACTACACTACATGTTTTTATAAAAAGAAAAGAAGAAGCCTAGTAGAAAATCATTTATTTCCTAGAGACACAGTAGGGCAGCATATAACGCCTAAAAACTCTTCTGTCTTCCATGCTGTTGTATCATATTAAATAAATTTCAGGAGCTGACAAGGATTTTTCAGTGCCAGTCAACAACCAGCGAAAGAGGCGTTGCTATTGACAACTGGAAAAGTGGTGCTGAATTCTAGAAGCTGTCTTAAAGGGTTCCAGCCATCATCATCACATCAGTGAAGCATATTAATCTGTTCCACATTGTTTGACAAAGCTGTAGGTAATTATCTTCTCTACTCCACAATATTTTCACAGAAATCTTTTATGAGATGATATTGTTTAGTGGGAAACAATAGCTAAATTTTCCAACTAGGGTGGAGAAAGGGTATATACGGTTCATAAAAAGCTGGCATCTTTTTAGTTAGTGGTTTCCAGAATTGAAATAATCACCAAATATGTAATTCATGTGCCTTGTGCAGCAAACAACCTGAACAACCATACTTGCCAGCCCTAAAGCCTAACTTGGGTTGTTATATTACTGTTGTTGTTGCTATTATTCAACAATAGGAGGCAACTTTCTAAAAATCCCTTACAATTTCATAAAGAAAATGTGGGCAGGTACATAATCTCAGAAGGAAACACAGACCTACTTTTAAATTAAATAATTTTAGATTCAAGAAAAACTCACTGCCTTCCCTTATAGCACATTCTCATTACATGACACAAACTAGTAAAATAAAAAGCTTGTTACTTTTCATAGATTTGAGTTTGGAAAGTACTGCTTTTAATTGTTCTTTTATAGAAATCGAAAAGGCCTTTCCAGGTTTATCATTTCTGTAGCACGTAGCTCTCTCTGTCGCTAAAAGAATGATTTAACCTGTGACTGCCAAAATCAGTGACAGATTTTGACACAAGCTGTGAAAGAAGCATCTGTGTGATTAATGGCCTGGCACATACATTCACTTGGTGGCTGGGTGCCAATATTTTATCTGGATGGTTAGCTTCAGCCTCAGATGCCTCCACTTTAACAACTCCTGGATGAGACTCTGAAAACAAAGTAATTCTTATGGATTATATCTCCTTATCATGTCTCATCCCATTGACAAATGCTTCTGCTTTCAATTCTTGAGAAAGACTCTTCCCTTAGTGCAGACCCAGAAGAAATAACAACTGGGTCACTAGAGGTGGAATGTCTGATCCCCAGAGAGACAATGACACAAGAGTGAGACATGATAATATGACCTGGATTTCTATGAAATGTCATCTAGGCATGGATTTAACTGTGGGCCCAAAGCATTATGCTCTACAAATCAAGTGAGTTCCTCTTCTTTTTCCAGGAACTACTGTCCCTCCAGACTCAACTGATCAGCTTTCCTTTGAAGATTTTCCTTTTCTTTCCCTATCCAACTCAGAACAAAAGGTAAATCAGATACAATCAAACAAGGTGAAGCCAGGCATGTAATTAGCTCTCATAATATATGTTGTAAACTCCTGCATGCTCCCCAGAAATGGGTTACAACTTTAGTTTTATACTTGCTAGCGAATAAAGGCATTGGCAGAATCAGTTATGGTTCAGTGTCTACGTGCTAATAAACATACCAGTTGCAAGGAACATACTCATGGCTGGTACTGACGTGAGAGAGAATTTTCTCCTGTGGGCCCTCATAAAGAAAAAAGTGTGTAATGTAGTGAAGAATCATTAATGACAGCCTCATAGTAAACACAGTGGCGTTCAAAAATCTGTTTTTTTCTAACATCACTCAGCATAAGTTTATGGCAAAATGCCACTCCACGATTTAGTAAGCACCTTCCCACAGAAACCAGAACAGTGTTACAGAATTTTTGCTTGTCTGGCTTAGGTAGGATAGATTTAAGAGGAGCTAGGTGAATGGACAGACAGCATGTCCTTCAGATCATCTTTCATAAATATTGTTTCTCCCAGCTGAGCTTCTGAAAAATGTTGAATGGCAGTGAGTGGAAGATCATATTCCCTGACAAGTACCTGGAGTGAAGATATTCTGTTTTTGCGGTTAAGTGCAAAGCCATATGTTTTAACAGCTCCTCAAACCAGAGGCCAGATTGACATTTTCTTATGTAAGTTGACAGGTCTGACAAGGACAAATGCTTGAAGAGAAAGTCACTGCATCTGCACATGGAGATAAACAAGGGAGTACCTACGGGAAGGGCGAAGATTCTTTTCAAAAAGCAATTACTCTCCTGCTCACAAATAAAGGGATGATCAGAGTGCCAGAGATCATTGCCATATGATAAGAGCATAATAATTTTAAGCTAGATTAATTTTAACCTTTTAACAAAATACCATGCACATTTGCAAAAAAAAAAAAAACAAATTTTGTTTTACCCTATTACTGCCATCTGCCTGCAAAAATATCTTATTTCAATTTGTTCCAAAGAGAAGAGGAGAATGTTACTCAAAAAAGCAAAATAATATATTTTTGTCTATTTTTCTAATGATTGGGGCATTCATCATGATAAGAAAGCGAAGGCCAGAAAAACGGCTGTTTTCTTATAAATGCTTACTTAGGTTGCATATTATCTTCCTGAGAGAATCCTACCATTTCTCTCCCTTTTTCTCCTTTTTAAGTCTTTCTCCTATACACCTGAGGTAAGAGGATCTGAGAAAGTTCTGGTTAGAGCTATTGCCTCCATAAAAATCCTGGTACAGGTAGATTAAACTGGCTCTTCTCTCGCTTTAAGGAAAATATATTTTACTCTTCCTACTGTCACTATAAAGGGGCCAAAGGAGCATCCATTTGTCAAGTCTAAGTCATCAAAGTTCATCTAGGAATTTGGAACAAAAGCCTTTGTTGGGGGTCTGGCCCTCTACATACTTATTGCCCACAGAGCCTTAAGAACAATATATAGAGATATATGTGAGAAAATACAATCATAATAGTGTATGGCAGTGGTGAAGAGTGAAATAACAGTGCCTAGGACTTGTAACTCCTTGGTAAAGGCAAACTTACAATAGATGTATCAACAAATAAAGTAATATAATTATCTATAATTTGAATGGAGTAAAGAATTGTCCTTAGTAAGAACGAAGAGAAGTCCCACTTTCAACAATGGACGGAACATTCAGACAGGAAATCAGTGAGGAGACACTGAACTTGAACACCACTATAGACCAAATGAGCCTAACAGATATGTGAAACATTCTACCCAGCATCAGCAGAATACACATTATTCTCAAGAACATATGGAATATTCTCCAGGATAGACCACACGTTAGGCCACAAAACATGTCCTAATAATTTTAAGTAAAATATATTTTAAGAGATTGAAACTATATCAACATATTTTCCAACCACAATAATATGAAACTAGAATGTAATAATATTAGGAAAACTACAAAATTCACAAATACTTGGAAATTAAACATTACACTCCTAAACAAGAAGAAGAAAACAAAAAGAAAATCTAGAAAATCTGAAAAGATCCTGAAACAAATGGAAATAAAAACACAACATACTATAACTTGTATAATAAAAGCAGTTTTAAGTGAAGTTTATAGCAATAAAGGCCTTCATTATAAAAGAAACAAGATTGCAAATATGCAATCTAACATTGTACCTCAAAACACTAGAATAAGAATTACAAACTAAGACCATAACTAATAGAAGAAAATAATAATGATCAGAGTATAAATAAATGAAATAGAGACAAGGAAAACAATAGAAAAAAAAAATCAATGAAACCAATAGTTGAGTTTTTTTAAAAAGGTGAGCAAAATTGACAAACCTTTAGCCAGACTAAGAAAAAAAGGCAGAAAGCTCAATAAAATCAGGAACAAAAGAGGAGGCACTACAACTGATGCCACAAAAACAAAAAGAATCATAATACTACTGTGAACAATCATACTCCAACAAACTGGAATAGCCTACAAAAAATGGATAAAATCCTAGATATATAAAATCTACCAAGGCTGAATCATGAAAACATAGATAATTGTAGTAAAACAATAACAAGGAGATTAAATTAGTAATTTTAAAACTACCCAAAAGAAGAATGAATGTCCAGGATCTGATGGCTTTACTGGTGGATGCTCTGAAACATTTAAGGATTTAATGCCAATCCTCAAACTCTTCCCAAAAAGAAAACAACACTTCCAAACTCATTTTACAAGGCCATCATTACCTTGACCAAAGCCAGACAAAGATATTGAAAAAATGAAAATTACAAGACAATATCCCACATAAACATAGAGACGCAAAAGTCCTCAACAAAATGCTGTCACATCAAACTCAACAGCACATTAAAAGGATGGTATGCCATGATAAAGTGGAATTTACCCTGAGAGTCAAAGCTGGTTCAACATATGCAAATCAAATGTGACATACCACATTAACAGAACAAAGGGTAAAAAATCACATGATCATCTCAATAAAGGCAAGAAAAAGCATCTAACCAAATTCAACATTTTTGATGAAAATGCTAGTCCACAGCTAATTGCATACTCAATGGTGAGAAACTGAAAGATTTTCTGTAAGATTGGGACAAAGACAACAATGCCCACCCTCACCACTTCTATTTATTGTAGTACTAGAATTCCTGGCCAGATAAATTAGGCAAGTAAAGTAAATAAAGGAAATCTAAATTGGAAAGCAAGTAAAATTTTCTCTGTTAGTGATATGATCCTATGTGTAGAAATACTTAAAGACTCCAGAAAAAATAAAAAAGAATAAATGAATTCATCAAACCTGCAGGATATCAAATTAATATGCAAAATCAATTGCATTTTTATACTTGAACAGTTAATAATCTAAAAAGAAAATTAAGAAAACAATCCCATTTACGTTAGCATCTATAGTTAATAAGATGATATTGTGCACCTCAAAATTTGTTGAGTGTAGATTTCCTATTAAAAGTTCCTAACACACACACACACACAGAGAGAGAGAGAGAGAGAGAGAGAGAGAATAAGTATTTTATTCTGTTATTCTGTTTTAGTGTGTATGTGTGTGTTGAAATTATATCAACACACATACACAATAAAACAGAATAACAGAATAAAATACTTAAGAATAAACTTAACCAAAGGATGAAAGACTTATACACTAGAAACTATAGAACATTAACTTTTTTGAAAATAAAGAAGAAATAAATAAATGAGGAAAGACACTCCAGTTTCATGGATTGGAAAACTTAATATTGCTAAAATGCAACCTGTGAAACAACAGAAAATATTTCCAAAGCATTTATCTGACAAGGATTAATTTCCAAAATACATGTAAAATTCCAACAAATCTAGCAAAAAAAAACAACAGATTTAAAAATTGTCAAATATTTCTCCAATTAACAGCTAGTTCTCCACTTCAAAGAAGACAGACAAACAGCCAACAGGCATATGAAATCATGTTCAACTTCATTTATTATCAGGAAATGCAAATCAAAACTATAATTAGATATAGCTGGCTTCCGTGGTTCACGTCTATAATGCCAGCATTTAAGGAGGCTGAGGTAGCATGATGGCTTGAGTCCAAGAGTTCAAGACCAGCCTGGGCAGCATGGTAAAACACCATCTCTATATAAAGTTTTAAAAATTAGCCAGGTGCAGTGGCGTGGGCCTGTCATCCCAGCTACTCGAGAGGCTGAGATAGAAGGATCGCTTGAGCCCAGGATGTGGAGGTTGCAGTGAGCCCAAGATCACACCACTGAACCCCTGCCTGGGGCACAGAGAGAGGCTCTGCCTCAAAAAAAAAAAAAAAAAACGAACTAGAATTAGATACTACCTCACACTACTATGATGACTGTTATAAAAAACAAACAAAGATAATAAAAGTTGGGGAGGATGTCAATAAATTGGAATACTTTTATATAGTTAGTGGGCATGTAAAATAGTGCAGCAGCTATTTGGTGCAGTATGGAGGTTCCTCAAAATATTAAAAATAAACCTATCATATGATCCAGCCATTCTGCTTCTGGATATATATTCAAAAGAATTAAAATCGGGATCTCAAAGAGATACCTACATATCCATGTTCATTGCAGCATTATTCATAACAGCCAAAATATGAAAACTACCCAAGTGGCCATGGACAGAAGAATGGATAAAGAAAATGTGATATATGTATATAATGAAAACTTAGTCTTTAAAAACACAGAAATCTTGCCATTTACAACAACGTGGATAAACCTGGTGGCCATTATCATAAGGGAATAAGCCAGACACGGAATTACAAATAGTGGATGATTCCACTTCTGAGTTATCTATAACAGTCAAACTCGTAGAAGCAGGGAATACAATAGTGGTTGGCAGGGGCTGGGAGGAGGAGAAAATGAAGAGTTCAATAGATATGAAGTTTCACTTATGCCAGATAAATAAGTTCTAGAGTTCTTCTGTATAACGTATCACCTGTAGTTAATAAGATGGTATTTGTGCACCTCAAAATTTGTTGAGTGTAGATTTCTTAATAAAAGTTCCTAACGCGCACACACACACACACACACACACACACACACACAAGGGACATAAGGAAACTGAGAAATGTTGAAAATATCTATTACCTTGATTACAGTGGTGGTATCAGGGGTATTTTCATATATCCATACCTATTAAACATACATAAAAATATGTAAAGTTCTTTGTATATCAATTATACCTCAATAAAGCTGTTTTTAAAAATGAAAGAATGGAACAGAGATTAAATCTCATCAGATGGGCTCTACTCAGACAGTTGACAAAGTTTCTCTAATTGGCAAGACTATTAGAATTCATGAAACCCTGGGAAGAAAAACTTTCACTGAAGTTATGTTTATTTTGGGTTTTTAATTACTTTTGTATTATGAAGTATTATTAAGACATAACCAGGAAAGAAGTTGGGGTATATAAAGCCTGGCACAGTTCAATTTGGTTGGAAAGGTAGGGGGTAGGGAAGGTTCCTATTTTTAACAAATAATTTTAGAATCGCCCCCAGTCAACTCATAAGTAGAAAAGCCATGTTCTAGAATTTGTCTACAGTACCAGTTTTATCAGCTAAACTCAGGTCTTACTACATAAATTTATTATACCAAAGTATTAGAGGAAAAGAGAATTTATAACTAAAGAAGAAGATGTATACATACATATAACTTAACATTTCTGAAAAGATGCACCAAAAAATGGTACCAGTAACAGAAACTAGGGGACTTCTGGCTAATGATGCTTAAATTTTAGTGATGTATAATTTTTGGCAATATTTATTATTTATAGCATGCATATATGACCTCCAATATTATTTAAGACTTTACAATGGGAATCAAATTTGAAGCTGAAAAAAATTTTGGTTCTTTATTCTAATTTCAATTTCACAAATTACCACACTAATCAAACCAGAGTTGACTGGGGTTTTGTGCATGGTTGTTATTGTTTGTGGTTCTTATTTTGACACACAATGTTTATCAACTTAGACATTAGGATGCCAAATTTCAAATTTTCTATGCCAGAATAAGGAAACAATTAGTTTTACCTTTATTGATAGTCTGTCAATAAAGAGGGAAATAAAACTCTACTCTTTACAATACCCAAGACAGTTTGAAAATTCCTCCCTGGTTTCCAGCTCTCCACCTTTCAGAACACTGCCTAAAGTCTTCAATAGAGATTTTCTCAGTGTCTCACTGGGGACACAAAGTGTGTTCAGTTTGGTGGTATATGCAAAGTGAAGCATGTAGGAAAAGGTCTGTTCATTGACAGGCAAGATTACAACCCATGGGCTGGGCTGGGGAGACAGTAAGATCAGCCCTTCCTGCACTGCCTGTCTATATTTAAATTTTTACCTGAAGCCACACACCATAGAACAAAAAAAAGAAAAAATGAACTTATACATGGATCAGACCATCACAGCTGAAGATTGCTTTTTAAGAGGCAAGGTTAAAATCCCAGAGATATATATATATATATATATATATATATATATATATTTTTTTTTTTTTTTTACTTCTGGTTAGCATACTTATGATTTAGATCTAGAACTCTCTGAACTTTATTGGAACCATTGACTGATGTGACAAAGTGAATCCACACGCAGGGCACTAAAATATAGATCAGTCTTCCCTACATCCTAAGAAAACCCCAACATTTACATACTTTATAAATAAATGTGTGTATATGCATAGCTGTATGTGTGTGTGTGTATTACAACATATTTTATCTGCTTTTGAATTTGGTTACAATCATATCAAAATGTTCATTCTATCCTTCTTTTTCACTTTCCATAGGATTAAGTTATTCACCTTTTCTTCATCTATCTCATTTTCTAAGTTACTAGAAAATTTGATCTACGGGTAAAATTTTGAAAGGTAGGAAAATAGCTGGAAATTTCTATAAACACTAGAATAATTTGCAGTCACTTTGTCAGTGATAGATCAGTTGTAGTCAATTACCTCATGGTAAGGCATAAGGTAGGCTGTGTTAAACTAGGCTGTGTAATTTGTACAATACCTGAGTTTTCAACTTTTGTTCCACTAGTTTCTTTACCGTTCAAGAAACAATCTGAAATGCAAATAAGGAAGAGTGACTTTACAGAGCTAATGCGACATCTGCTTATTTGAAGGCTTCAGAATTAAGTTCATATCAAAACTATGTAGAACTTCCCTCCCAGCAAAGACTATTGTGTACCATTCCTTTCCTGGCTCTTGGCAGGCTATTGGCACGTTACATTTTAGAAACCCTAAAAAATAGATTTTAAGCATCTGCCATGTACGTTTAACGTTTTACTTGAAAGAGTTTACTGACTATGAGAAACAGCATGTAGAAATAAGTTATACTACAGAATATATTGCTTATATATCATGCAAGACAAGAGAGTTATTTCTGTGTTTCAAATGTAGTTTACTTTATTGGAAGAACAAAACGACTTGTCATAAGAGCATCTCCATTTAACTGAAATGTGATAAGAAAATCTCCTTATAGTGTGCACATGCTGCTAACTGGAACACTCATCATTTAATGCCCACCACTACCTTAAAAGAAGGAATTTTACTCACTGTAGGAGTCAACCTATCCATTCTTCATTCAATTATTCGCTATAATTATTACAAGGCATCTGTAAAAATTAAAGTGCTTCTAAGTCACTAAAAAATGCATATTATAATGAACTTTTCAAAAAATTCATTAGGTAATGTATAAAATTAAATTTACTAAAAGATTGTTTTATATATGATAAATACAAGTAGCCAAAGTGATATTAATCAGAATATTTGTTTTCTTTAAGAGTTAGGTCATGTATAAAAATGTGGTAAGAGAAAGATTTTTTTTTTCTCACCAGAACTAAAAATACTCTAAAATGTTTTTTCAATTAAATATCAGCACATAATCAGCCAGAGGTCAGGTATCTCTAAATCCACACAGAAGCATAGTATTAGAAGAATCTATCTCAGTGCATCAACTTTGATTTTCCTAATGCTCTCAAGAAAGAAAAATTGTATCTTCTTTAAAAATAATGTTAGAAAATGATCCAAACACAAACTGGTTATGGAAATTAGTAAACATAGATTAGTTACAGGGATTACCCCTGGAGATAGAGTAGCATAGTTGGAAGCAAATAAATGAGGTAGGAAGGTTGTCCCCAAAAGAGACTTAACTCTTCATCACTGTCACTTGGATTTTTTAATTAGATGTACTTTTTTACATTTTGTATTACTTGTATAACTGAAAGTAAACTTCATTGGGAAATATTAAATTAGTATATACAGATACATATATGAAGGAAAGAATGAAGAGGGAGAAAAGTGTGAACCTGTACTTCAGGCAAAGACCCAGGATGAAAGAATCAGGCAGAATTCTTAATTAGAATTAAATGATGTTACAGCAATTTTTCATAAAAATCATAACACCATTATAAATTTATCCAAATGGAAAATAGAATACAAAAGACGATCTTGCCTAAATGTGATCATGTTTCTCAAATAACCTTTCTGAGCAGGTGTTCAGCTTCCTTTTATTTTTTATTCCAAGTTTTTAAATTACCACCCCCAACTTTAATATCTCTCCTAATCCATGGATCCATGGAATCTTTTAAAAATCTTATTCTTCATTATCCCTCAGGAGTAATCATCTAAAGCCATCTGGATCAGCCTATACTATTTATCTCATACTTACTTATAAGTTTATGTGCCTCCTCCAATGTTAATGATTGTAAAAGAAATAGAACCCTAGGACTCAGCTCCCATTGTAACTGGTGTATTGTGCAGGAATAAGGAATTAGTTTCTGGAAACCAATTTCCTTAGACAAGGCTTCAGAATTCACATATCTATTTAATGTGGACAGTTTTTATCTATTGAATGTTTAATAAAGGTTTTATAGTTGCCTTTTAACTAAGACCTAAATTTATTATGTCTTTTGGAGTTAGGACCATTCCCTTCTGGCTTAAAGAGAAAGTGATCTTTTTTGTTTACATATGTAACATCCCACTTCTAAATCTTATTTCTATACTGTTTATTGGTCAGAATCAGAGGTATTAACTGTAAAGGACAATTTTGCTCATTCAGAAAACATTTTGAAGGTTATTTTAATTAATAGATAACTGTATCCATAATAAAATAAGGAAAAGTGTTTTTTATTGGTATATTTCTGGAGACACATTTAAATGCTCTAGAGTTTAGGAATACAGAGAATCCAGAATATTCATGTCATTCTCTCCTGAAATCATAAAGCTCCATATAATTTGTATGATGCATTCTAGTAATAAAACATTTAACATTTACTAAGTACTTAATATATGCCAGACACTGGGCCATGAAGGAGGGATTCCAAAAAGCAAATTACAACCATAAGAATTCTTCCAAACAGATTTTAGGTAAAATCAGCAGGGGGAGTGAGCTTTCTAACCTGCCAGGCTAGAAATAATTCGCTTAGAAGAAAATATGAATGTTGGGATTTACCTTACCGTTTGTCCATGGCAGCACTTCTGGGTGACACAAATATTTTTGTTACCTAGTCTACCTCTTTTTCCTATTTTCCATTCATTCTCCTTTAACATAGAAAGATTATATTGAGCCTCTAATAGACCCTAAAAATAAACCAACAAAACTGTTTCATGATGTTTCTGTACTGCCAAATGTTGCTCTCACATCACTTAATTTTATTATATTTTATACTTTGTTAAAAAAAAAAAAACAAAAAAAACTTCATGAAATCCTTTTAGGATCAAATAAGGGTATAAATGAATTAAACATTGTTAATTTGCAATCATTATTGTTTTCCAAGTCTTGTGCTTCTCCTTTGCAGTTGTTATACCTAAAAGTTTTGGCCAGGCACCGTGCCTCACGCCTATAATCCTGGTACTTTGGGAGGCCAAGGCAGGTGTATCACAAAGTCAGAAGATGGAGACCATCCTGGCTAACATGATGAAACTCTGTCTCTACTAAAAAATGCAAAAAATTAGCTGGGTCTGGCAGTGCGTGCCTGTAGTCCCAGCTACTCCGGAGGCTGAAGCAGGGAAATCACTTTTATCTGGGAGGTGGAGGTTGCAGTGAGCTGAGATCATACCACTGCACTCCAGCCTAGTGACAAAGTAAGACTCCGTCTCAAAAAAAAAAAAATGTTTTCAGTGTCCATTGTTCTTCAGGATTACACAAATTAAAGTAAAATTCATAGTATACAAATAAGAAAAATCAGGTAGAGTAGGATGGCCAAATAGAAGCCTACACCAATCATCCCCCCGCAACAAGAACACCAAATTGGACAAGTATGCACACAATAAACCACCTTCATAAGAACCAAAAGTCAGGTGAGTGATCACAGAGCCTAATTTTAACTTTATATCACTGAAAGAGGCACTGAAGAGAGTAGAAATAACAATCTGGAATTGCTGATCCCACCCCTCCCCCATCCTGCAGCAGTGGGCCCCCATGGAGTGTAGAGATAAACTGTATACTTAGGGAAGGGAGAGCACAGTGATTGTGAGAGTTCGCATTGGAACTCAGTGCTACCCTGTCACAGCAAAAAGAAATACCAGGCAGAACGCAGCCAACGCCCATGGAGGTTGCATTGAGACCAGCCCTACACAGAGAGGAATCACTCATCTCAGTGGTTAGAACCTAAGTTCTGGCAAGCCTCACCACTGCAGGCTAAAGTGCCCTGGGGTTCTAAGTAAACTTAAAAAGGCAGTCTAGGCCACAAGGACAGCAATTCCTGGGTAAGCACTGGTACTGTGCTGACCTCAAAGCCAGTAGACTTCTGAGGCATGTAACCTGTAAGACATAAGCTGGGGCAGCCAAGGTAGTGCTTAGTGCCACCCATTCTCTAACCTCAGGCAGTGCAGCTCCCAACTCTGGCATAGACTCCTTTCTGCTTGAGGAGAAGACAGGAAAGAGTAATGAGAACTTTGTCTTGCAACTAAAATATCAGCTCTGCAACAACAGGATAGGGCACCAAGCAGAGTTTTAAAGCCCCATTTCAGGCCCAAGCTCCCAGATGACATTTCTAGATACTCTTTGGGCCAGAAGAGAACCCATTGCCTTAAAGGGAAGGGCCAAGTTCTGACACAATTTATTACTTGCTGACTGAAGAATCTTTGGGCTGTGAATAATCACAGCATTAGCCAAGTAGTACTTGCTGTGGGTTCTGGGTGTGCTGGTTCAACCTCCCCCAGCTCCAGGAAGCTCAGCAGAAAGAGAGAGAAAGAGAGCAGAAAGAGAGAGAGACTCTGTTTGGGAGAAAGTAGGGAAAGTCAAAAAGAGACTCTGCCTGGTAATCAAGAGAATTCTTCCAAATTTTATATAAGACCCCAAGAACAGACCTCTGTGAGGCTATAAGAGCCACAGCATTACTGGGCTTGTGGTGCCTGCTAATGAAAATATGGCTACAATAACAAAAACTTAGATTACAACACCCAAGGTCCCTTTGAATAACTGGAAAGCATTGTCAATAACAATGAGTGCAATCAAAGCCAGACTGTGAAGACTGCAATAAATATTTAACTCTTCAATGCACAGACAGTGATCAAATATCCACAAGCATCAAGACAATATAGGAAAACATGACCTTACCAAACGAATAAGGCACCAGTGACCAATCCTGGAGAGACAGAGATATGAGATCTTTTAGAGAATTCAGAAGATTCAAAATTGCTGTTTTGGGGAAATTCAAGATAACAGAGAAAGAATTCAGAATCCTATTGGATACATTTTACATTTAACAAAGAGGTTGAAATAATTAAAAAGAATCAAGCAGAAATTCTACTGCTGAAAAGTTCAAGTGACATAATGAAGAATGCAACAGATTCTCTTAAAAGCAAAATGGATTAAGCAGGAAGAATTAATGATCTTAAAGACAGGCTGTTTGAAAATAAACAATTAGAAGAGACAGAAGAAAAAAAGAATAAAAAACAATGAAGCATTTTTACAGAATCTAGAAAATAGTTTCAAAGGGGCAAATCTTTAAGTTATTGGTCTTAAAAAGGAAGGGGAGAGAGAGAGAGAGAGAGAGAGAGTAGTAGAAGAGATAATTAAAGAGTACTTCCCAAACCTAGAAAAAGGTCTCAATATTCAAGTACAAAAACGTTACAGAACATCAAGTAGATTTAACCCAAAGAAGACTACCTCAAGATATTTAATAATCAAACTGCCAAAGGTCAAGGATTAAAAAAGGATATTAAAAGCAGCAAGAGAAAAAAGAAACAAAATATAATGGATTTCTAATCTGTCTGGAAGCAGACTTCTCATTGGAAATCATTCAGACCTGGAGAGAGTGGCAAGATATACTTAAATTGCTAAAAGAAAAAAAAATTATCCTAGAATAGTATATCCATGGAAAGTATTCTTCAAACATAAAGAGCAAATAAAAACTTTCCCAGAACAAACAAAAAAGTAAAGAAGTTCATCAACACCAGAACTGTCCTACAAGAAATGTTAAAGAGAATTCTTCAGTCTGAAAGAAAAGGACCTTAATGAGCAACAAGAAATTATCTGGAGGCCAGGTGTGGTGGCTCACACCTATAATTGCAGCATTTTGGCAGGCCAAGGTGGGTGGATTGCTTCTCCATGCAGGCTCCCCACACCCACTCCTGCATTCCACCCCTAGCCCCACACTCAGCACTAAATCATACTGTCAGCCCAAAATTCAAAAATCCCTCCGAGAGCCTAACCAATGGCAGCTTGCCAAGTCCGGGTCCAGTCTCTCTCTCTGACCAATACAGGTGCCCATG